>JADRCD010231489.1:0-17492 GCA_019843815.1 Montemys delectorum
TATATATATATATATATATATATATATATATCCATGGCAGGTAACATACTGTAGGGCAAAGCTGTTCACTTCATGGTGGCCAGGAAGAGGAGAAAGAAAAAGATAGATGGGGGAGGTGGGAATGAGGAAGAGGATGAGGAAGAAAAGCAGGAAAAGGAGGAGGAGGAGGGGGAAGAGGAGGGTTCAGAGAGGAGATATCTCTTTCTAGAGCACACCCTACATAATGGGGACACCTGAGATTCTTTTTTTTTTTTAAGATTTATTTATTGTTACATGTAAGTACACTGTAGCTGTCTTCAGACACCCCAGAAGAGGCCGTCAGATCTCATTACGGATGGTTGTGAGCCACCATGTGGTTGCTGGGGTTTGAACTCAGGACCTTCGGAAGAGCAGTCAGTGCTCTTCCCTGCTGAGCCATCTCGCCAGCCCAACACCTGAGATTCTAACCACCACGGCACTTCTGTAGAAGCAACTAGAAGGCAGTTTCTGCCTTTCCTTGGGGGCTGGTGTGTTGTGAAACAGGGCGGCTGGCACTGTGGCAGCCACTCTGCCACTGTGAGTTCAGAGAGATGTCGCTGTAGTACCTCTGGGACCGAAGCCAACCCTGGTTGGAAGAGCAAACCCAAAGAATCTCTCTGGGTTTTGTTTGAGTCGCTGCTGTAGAAAGCCTCACCCAGCCTCCTTTACACGTCCCACGCATGGACCAAAATACTCCCTCTATCACTGCAGCCAATGTATAGAGCTTTCCTGGCACTTTTGTTACTAATATGGTCTTTTTTTTTTCCCTAAGAAAAATTGTACATTACTACCTTAAGTTTGCAGGCAGAGTGTGCGATGGTTTATTATATCTGAATCGATCTGCAAATATTTTGAAGCAAACACCATCTTACGCTGTTTCTGGGCCAGAAAGAGCTCTCTGCTGCTTAATGATGGTAAAAATTACATAGGAAACTGCCTTTGTTTGACATCTGAGATGTTCAGGGTTGTAAACTCCCCGCCACAGGCTTTCTCTCAGTTAGAAATGCCAATTAAGTTGAGTCAATAAATAAGGCTGCATGATAGTCTCTACACACAGAGTAGTGCTGTACTGAGCCACTGAAGAAACTTCTAAAAATGCCTTGTTGAGGTTAATGACACAGCCTCCTTTAGACTGAGGCATTGGATCCTAGTAAATTTTTTCAATAAATTAAATGTATTGGGATTCTCTAGAATAGAAGTTATAGAATCTACCTACCTATCTATCTATCTATCTATCTATCTATCTATCTATCTATCTATCTATATCATCCATCTATTCATCTACCTATCTGTCATCTATCCATCATCTATCTGTACATATATTAATTTGTATATCTATATCTAGATAGACAGACAGACAGACAGACAGACAGACAGACAAATAGATGATAGGACTTACTAGAATGACTGAGAGGTCGTGGTCCAACTAGTTCAAAAATGGCTACCTATCAACAGAAGGTCCAAGAATCCCATAGTTGTTCAGTCCACAGGACTGGATGTCTCAGCTGATCTTCAGTGACACCATAATCCTAAAGCAAGCTCTAATGGCAGTGAAGGATGGCTCTCGAGAGCAAGAGCAAGCAGAACAGAAAACCATCTTCTTCCATGTCCTGTATATAGGCTGCCTGCAGAAGGTGTGGCCCAGATTAAAGGAGGAGCTTACCACTGCAAAAGATGTGGGTTAAAGGTATGTCTTCTTAAATCCATATTAGAATGGATTAAATTATTAGACTGGATTAATTAAAATGATTTAATTAAGAAAAAAAACCTCTCACAGATGTGCCCAGCCATTTGGGTTGTAGTTAATGCCCCATGTAGTTAAGGACAACTAAGAATAGCTGTCACACTAAGTATATACTTATGTGTACACAGGAAGAAATGTACCAGGCCACTTTAGTGCTGGTATGACCTGGAAACAATTGGTTTATGCTGAAAGTGACCAATAATGGGTAATTTATTAAATTAGTTAGAATGCTTTTATGAATGGGCATGCTATGCAGCCATAAAATGGTGATGTTCATGCTTATTTTTAAGTTTGCTTCCTCTTTTTAAATTCAGCAGGCTGCTTAATTGAAGCATAAATAAATATAAATGCCCCTCCCCCCCCCAATGTCCCTTAGCGTCCACTTCATCTGCTCTGCCTCACCACCAGTCTCTTGTCTCTCTCTTCAGCGATGGTAAGGTGCATTCCTTTTCCTCAGAAAGGGAAATCCACAGCTTGTTGCCCTTCCAGATCATGAATATGTCGGAGAGGCAGGTGGCGACGCCATTGCCATTGGCATCTTTCACATGGTTATTTTTGACATAACACAATGTTTATAGCATTCTGTTGTGTTAGAACAAAGGCAAGTTGTATCACAGTGAGTAAAGTATGATAGCATTTACAATCCATAGTATAGGGCTGGAGAGGTGCTCCAGCAGGTAAGAAAAGCACATACTGCTCTTGCTAAGGACCCAGGTTCAGTTCCCAGGACCCACATGATGGCTCTGTAAATACAACCATGTATAACTGCAGCTCCAAGACATTCAGTGCCACCTTCTGGTCTCTGTAGGCACTACACTTGTATGCATATACTCCTCCGCCCTCAGACTTATACTATATACATAAAAATAAATCTTAAAAATATGTATGTATATATATATATATATATATATTTATATATAAGTAAAGACTTTTGAGTCCTCTCTATGTGTGCATTGAGTGTGTATATACACATGTGCATATGTATATGTATGTGTGTATGTGTGTGTGTATGTGTGTGTGTATTTACATCCACATGTCTGCACATGCTGTGGAACCCAAAGAATAATCTTTTTTTTTTTTTTATTAAAGAAAGTGTATTTCATTGGCCTAAAGCTCAAAACTTAGTCTAGGGTAGATGGCTGACCAGTGATACCCTCCTATGGCTACCTCCCTAGATCTGAGATTATGTGCTCATGACACTATATGTGGCCTTTTGAATAGATTCTAGGAGTTGAACTTAGAGTCTCTTACAAGGTGAGAACTTTAGACTGAGCCATCCCTTACCTAGATCCTTTAAATGATTTTGTTTATAATTTGTCTAAATCAAATTCCTATTATTTATAAAGAACATATGAATGAAACTAATTAAGATGAGATTTGCTATATGACACTATTGACCTACTCTAGAAACTTGAGAAGTTTAACAGTGAGTAAAGTGGGCATGAGGTACTTCATTAATATTGTGTCTGTACCAGTACAGTCTTGGAGATCTGTGGTTTGGAGATCCCACCACCCCATATCCTGCTGTGGCTTCAGAATTACTTGCCTCCGTCAAAATTCATGCAGAGGTTTGATCCCTAATACAGCAATGTTAGGAAGTGGGAATTTTTTGGAAACCATGAGTCAACCCTTTCTCACAAGACTGGTTACTTCAAGAGTAGGTTGATATGGTTCCCCCACCCCCACCCCAGGCATGTTATTGCCATTTTAGAGTAGAAAGTACCACGGCCTGGTAACCATGGCAACTAATTAAGACCTACTAGAGGTATCTCAGTCTGCAGTAATGGTCTTGGAGCTATGGATACTCGCAGGTAGATCCAGGAGAATTCATAAGACCCTTAGCTGGTTTCCCAGTTTTGATGCCTTCATTCACACTCCTCAGCTGCAAGGGATCTTGGGAGATGCTAAGGTATCTAGGAAGTGGAAGGTTAACTGAAAGGGAGACTCTATCATGCAGCTTTCATGAGATCACCATCTATCATGGGGTTGGGACTTTGTGCTGATGCAGCTGCTTTGGGGTCAGCCCTTTACTCGTGTTCTGTACATAAACCCAATTAACTCATTCATGGGCTGAGCTGGACTTTGATGGAGTAATTCCTTTGGTATGTCATCAGAGTCTTATCCGTAGTGAGTGGATATTTGCTCATATCTCCCCAGGCAAAGGTAAAACTCACTTTCTCGTGTCCCAGCTTGTCCTTGCTGCCACTAACTGAAGCCACACTAGACCCTTACTGGTTATGGTTGCCTTGCCTTGGGCTTCTTGGCCTATAGACCGTGAGCCAAAACCAAATATGTGTCTTTTAAAAATAACTTACATTCAGCCCTTCTGTTACAGCAATGGAAAACACACAAAGGCACAGCCCATCTTGTCCTTCCCAAGGGCTGGCTTGGGAACCCTAGAGGGGACACAGCTCTTCATTGAGATGACACCAGAGCAGGATTGAACTCACGGTGCATAGGCTTGTGTCTCACCTGAGAGCTTTCATTTCCTGTCACTATCAGTCCTGTGTTCTTGTGGGACAAGATGAAGTGGGCTTTTTTTTTTTCCTACTTGGTGGCTACGCAATAATAAATAACTTAGAACACACCTGGCAAGGTCTATAAGGTGTGATTAACTGGTGGTTTCTCTGTGAAAAAAATAAATGTCCCTCACAGGCTCATGTGTAGGTGGAATACTTGGTCCTCAGCTGGTAGAACTGTTAGAGGATGGGGCTTAGCTGGGAAAAGTGGGTTGTCCTGAGGCAGTTCTTCAAGGTTATAGGCTGTTTCTACATGTTTGGTCCTAGCTCCCTCTGCTTTCTAACAGCTTCTATGATGAGAGCAGTAATTAAATGAAGGAAACAGAACGGGGAAACCTTCCTTGTCCTCTCGGGTCTTGTTTGGAAGTAAAGTTGGAATCTTTGTGTTTGCTCATCTCTCTGAAACTGGCAGACCCACACACCCTTGGAATACAAGGAAGCTGGGGTGGAGGGTCATCATGTCCCTCCAGCCTCTCAGGCCCTCCTCCGGGTCTGTGGCTAACTCTTTCAGGGGTAAACACTGGGAGATCCCCAGAGTTATCTGGATGCTGACTCATCCTTCCATTGGATGCTCCAATGGACCACGTTTCTGCCCCTTTCTCCTGCTTTTCCATGGGCACACAATTCAGACACACTGGACACTTTTTCCATAAGCCATCGATTATGCCTCTTTGGCAAGGGGCCTCTGTTATCACTCCTGCCCCTTTGCCTGATGGCTTCATTCTGTCTGCTCCCACCATTTGATTTGATTTGATGGTGTTGCAGCATGAGGCTCCCACATCATTTCTGCCTGTTAAGCAAACATGTATTTCTGGGATGGATGTTTTTAATTGAATGAAACAGAGTCTAACGAGGGTCAGCTGTGGCCGTGAATGTTTTTATGAGCCATTTGCCGAGAAGCACATCCAGTACAGCCTTCTGTGTTTGGCCATGAGAGTCAGGTTGAATCCATACAGTAGCACGTGGGTCAAGGCTTTTCTGGCTTTGGTGTGCTAGGGTTTCTGGCTGTGGGCCACACCGGTGGTGGCCTTGTGACATGCCGTATTCTCTAGGCTCTTGTTTCATTGGTATAAATAGGAAGTAATTAGCTCAATAGAAGAGAGACAGTGACCCTGGAAGAACTCTGTTTGGTACATGTTCCAAAGCGCTCACCTTCAAGATCCAGCTGGGCAAGAAAGGAAGACCTTGCTTAGTGTGTGTGTGTGTGTGTGTGTGTGTGTGTGTGTGTGTGTGTGTGTACATGGGCATGCATATGTATGTGAGTGAATGTGTATGAAATGGGTGTGTTAGAAAGTAAGGTGAGAAACACTTCCTCCTCACAGTCTCACATACATATACATACAAAATAGGTGTGTCAGGAAATGAGATTGAAATCAGTCTGCATCAGCAAGTGAAGTGGGAAACTCTCCAATGGCCTCAGTGTGCTTGTGTATGTGTGTGTGTGCACATGTGTGCATATGCACTAATATGAAATAGGTGTGTGTCAGGAAGTGAGCTGGGAGACCTACCCCGCTTCGTAGGCCCAGCGACTCTGAGGCCTATATTTCCAATGTAGAAGCCATTGTGCATGTCTTCTGTAGCCGTGGCCACATACTTAGTGGCTCCAAAACAACAGAAATGTATTCGCTCACTGTTTTGCTGGGAGTCCCAGTTCAACACCTCTGGGCTAAGGCCAAGGTGTCACCATTGTCACATTCCCACTGGAGGCTGGGGAGCAGAATCTGATCCTTGCCACTCCTTAGCTCTTGTGCCCATCATTCTGTTCTTCAAGGCCACCACCTTCAAGTCGTGGCTTTGTCTTTGCCTCAGTTTCTTCTCCCTACGTGTATCTATTGAATCCTCTTCTCCTTACAACAGCGGTTCTCGGCTCGTGACCTGTGACCCCTTCAGGGTTGCATATCAGACATACTGCACATCCTAGGCTTACATCACAATTCATAAGAGTAGTAATAGTACAGTTATGAAATAACAAAAATAGTTTTATGGTTGCCACGACACGAGGAGCTGTATTAAAGGGTTGAAGCATTAGGAATGTGAGAACGACTGGCCTAGAATAACACAGGATTATATTTAGGGCTGTGTTACTGATTTTTGTTACAGGGACAGACACCCGACAGGCACAATTTAGAGAGAGAAAGGATTCATTTTGCACGTAGCTTCAGAGACCTTGGTTAACTGAGGTGTGGAGGACCTAGCCGGGCCTTTCACAGCATGGCAGACAAGAATCAGAGAGCATGGCAGAAGGGGCTGGTGATAACACACCCCCTCCAAGGTCATGCCCCCGGTGACCTACTTCTTGCATCGAAGTTCCACCTGTCTCGTTGAGTTTCAAGAACTTCCCAAAATAGCACCGCCAAATGTTCAACACATGGGATTGCGGGAGAAAGTTTGTATTTAAACTGTTGGAGGAATCCACATGGCTCAGTCTTGTCAAGACAGTCCTCCCCAGTCAAGGGCCTTCACACCACCACCCATGACTGTTTTCACATAGGATGATTTCCACAGGAACCAAGGGTTGGGACTAGCTAGCTTTGGGTGGCCATTTTTCAGCTTATCACAACTCCCCACCCTTACATCCTTCAATTTTATCCTTAGCCAATACAGGTTGAATAACCTTAACCTTAAATTACTTTGGATCAGAACTGTTTTAGATTTTGCTTTTAGATTTTAGTATTGGATGTTTGCATATTCATAATGAGGAATGACAGGGACAGGGCACAAATTAAAAAGACATGATGCATTCATGTTTCATATACATCTAAATGATACTAGAAGGTAATCTATCTCTTTTGTGCACGTGCATGTGTGTATGCGGGTGTTGAGGGGATGCATGTGTGTGTGTGTAGATATACATGTATGTGTGTATATGTGTGTGTATATGGATGCTAGAGGTCAACCTTGAGTGTTATGCCACCTTGTTTTCTGAGACTGGGTCTCTCAGTATCCCAGAATGCTTCTGTGCTTCACCATATTGGGATGACAAGCATGTTACCTTGTGCTGCTTCTGACATGGATGCTGGGGGTTGATTCTTGTGTGCGCAGCACACACTTGACTGAACTGACTGTCCAGTGCCATCTGGAAGGTAATTTTGAACAATACTTTTAGTCGTCACCTGAAGTTAGGATGCCAGCCATCACAGAAGGACAGGTACAGGATTTTCCATGTGGAAAATCATGTTGACTTTCAGAAGGCTTGTGATTTTGGAGTATTTTGGGTTTCACAGTTTCAGATTAGACATGTCAAACCTGTGTCTGATGCCTGTGACTCAGTCCATGGTGGCTTTTCTGGCTTACCAAAGACATGGCTCAGTTCTGACCTATGAGGTCAGGGGTAGTTCACTAGTGGGAATCTGGGGGAAATTACCTTCCTTGACAGAGAGGAAATAGGAGAAGTTCATGCCACCATGATCACACCCTTTTTTAGTTGCATTTTTAAGTCTATACATGGTGTGTGTTGTGTGTGTATGTGTGTTTGTGTGTGTGTGCGTATACACACATGCATGTGCATGTGTGGGTGTGCTTGTGTGTGCATGTGTGCAGGTTCGCATGTACACTTTTGGGTGTGCATGTAGAAGGCAGAAGAGACTCTCAGATGCTAATCCTCAGGAACCACCCTCTTTATAGTTTTTGAGACACACTTTCTTACTGGTCTTGATCTCAGTGAATAGACTAGACCGGTGACCCCCAGAGATCTGCTTGTCTCTGTCTCCGCAGTGACCAAGTTACAAGCTCCTACCAGTATGCTTGGACTTTTTACATGGGCATAGAACTCACATCCTCATGCTTTTGAGGCAAGAAGCCCTTAACCAACTGAGCTATCCCCCAGCCTCACCTATTCCTTAGCATTTCTATGTCATTACAAAATTCTATTTTCATGCCTTGGCTCGATTCCCTTATTTCATTTATCTCTTGGTGCATGCTTTCTTGAGCTTCAATCAGTTTATTCCTGTCCCCTGTCTCAGTTCATTGAGAAAGTCTGTCCCTGTCCTTTTTAAATCTGTGAGCATGATGACAAACATTCTTTTGAATTCTCTCTTGAATATCATCTAAGCCCGTTGTCTTTGGGAACCATTGCTATGAAATTGGAATTTTCTCAGTATTACCTTGTTTTCTTGTTATTATTTCTATTTCTAGAATTAGACCCAGGCATATGGATTTAAGTTGTTGGCTGTATATTTTGCTGTATGCTGTCAGCCCACCTGGCCAGGCTAATGCTTAGAGGTAGCTGGTGAGACAAGGATATTTAAGGGAGACTGGAATGGAGGAGGTATTTCTGGCTAACGGGCTGTCTTATCCTGTTTCTGATAGCCTGGACCAGCTTGGAAGTCTGTCTTTCCCAATCTCATCTCTGCTAGCCTGGGACAGCTATAGGCTATAACAAGCTACTAAGGTTAGAGAGAGGTCACTGTCTGGGTAGAGGGATTTTGCCTAGTCCCCACTGGGCCAGGCAGAGCTTGCATCTAGAACAGGTTTCCAGGGTGACGGAGGGGTTGTGGGCAGTGAGGATGCACAAATTCCCCCAACACACATGCTTCTTTATTTTTTTTAAACTTTTATTGCATTATGATGAGAAAAGTTACATGATTTCAATTTATCTGAATTTGTTAACATTTAAAAACATTTTAAGTAAATAGAATTAAATCACATTCTTGTTTCCCTTTTGTACCCCAACTCCTCCCAGAGACCCCCCTTCAATATCTACAATACCTTTTTTGTCATATTCCTTAAAATTTATAAAATATTATAACAATAAAAGTATTATAAAAATTGTTTGATATAAAACAACAATCAATTTAACAGCCTTATGTAGACGCTCGTCTACTGCAATAGTGAAAATACATTTTTCTCAATATAAATTTTAAATAACTCCAAACATATTAACTGTAAATTTCAAAATAATACATCACTACTAGTATTTTCTTAAAAGAACATAAATATATAAAGTCTTTTTGTTTGTTTGTTTTGTATTTAGTAGAGTTTAAAATCTTGGCTCTTACTGTGGTTACAAGCCCAAAAATAAGAACAATTTTTAGACATTGGATTTCATTGTAATAAGGCTGTACTTCAATGACCCTCACATCACCAAGGGATTTTACCTCCATCGTAGCTAAGCTGAGAGCTGACAGTTCTGCTGCGCCGAGGAATGAATTGTAGGCACGATTTTTGGATACAGACTAATTTATTTTTATAGCCAAAGTTTTACTTGTAACTCATGCTAGCCTGGAACTCAAGGTAGATCCTCCTGCCTCAGCATCCTAAGGTCTGGGATTATAGGCTGGAACCACCATACACAGTTCCCATTGAGCCCTGTCCTCTCATTCTAGGTGTTGGTGTGTGAGCACACAATGCTTGGAGCAATGTGACCATTTTCTAGCTATGGAAGGTGACCAGGAGAATCACCAAGAGTCTGGCCTAAAGCCTGTTGTGCTGTGGCTGACTTTGTATCTTTTCTGGCTTATGCCACAGAAGATCAAGTTTTACAGTAGAGCATTGTTAACTGATCCAGGACCCCCCTTGGAAGGCTATTCCCGTCTTCACTGACAGGCTGGCACTGGCCTGAACAGCTTTGGGGTGCGGGTGAGACAGGCCCAATCTGGGTCGCCGACTCATCTCTCAGAGAATTTTCTGGCACTTTCCTCCGTCACAGCAGATCTGAGCAGCTGCTGGCCACACCATTTGGCCAGAGGCCACTCTATGAGCTTCACAATTTGGTAGCCAGTGATTTTGAAGAGAGGGGTCAAATCAGGGAACTTCATCTATGTGAAGCTTTGGAGCCATCAGTGATGTATTCCTGTTCTGGCTGTGAGTCTAGCAACTGTCCCCTGTGATCTTGATGTTAAACAGAGGCATAGGGAGGCTGGACTCTTCTAAAAGGTCCCAACTTAACTTAGCAGTTAAGTCTTTTGTTTGTTTGTTTTGGTTTGGTTTTGGTTTTTTTGTTTATTTGTTTTTGTTTTTCGAGGCAGGGTTTCTCTGTGCAGCCCCGGCTGTCCTGGAACTCACTCTGTAGACCAGGCTGGCCTCAAACTCAGAAATCCGCCTGTCTCTGCATCCCAAGTGCTGGGATTCTAAAGGTGTGAGCCACTACTGTCCCACCGCGGTTTAAGTCCAGTCTTAATCACATCTGGGACCCATGAGAATGTAAGTCAGGCTCCTAGAGCCCTCAAAGGCTGGGCTCAGCAACCTGCATCATTATTCAAATTAAAGACTCCAATAGGGCCTCGGAGGTGGCTCAACATTTTAGACTGTATACAGTTTCTCCAGAGCGTCCGGAGTTCACTTCCCATCATTCATGTTAGGTAGGCTCACAATGTAACTGCAGCACTGGGGGGGATCATGCTTCTTCTGACCTCCGTGGGTACCTGCACTCACATGTGCGCATACCTCCTACCCACATATACACATAATTAAAAATAAAATAAAGTCTTTTAAGAAAGAGTGAGTCACTCCAGATCTCTAGAACCCATGTGAATAGCCAGGGGCACACATCTCCAGCCTCCGCGCTGGAGGAGGGAGGGAATGGAGGCAGGAGAATCATTGGGACTTACTTTAAAAATGTTGAACTTCAGATTCAGTGAGAGATCCTGTCCTAAAGTGATAAGGCAAAGTGTGATAGAGCAAGATTTCCCACAATCCTCTCCTTGCGCATGCTTGGGCTTGCATCTACACATGTGAACACTTTCCTTTGGTTGAAAACAGATCCCTCTGTCCAGCATTTGTAACCTCATGACACCCAGGTCTCCACCACCCCAGGTTTCGCACGGTAACCTTGCTCTGCAGTGGCTCTCCGCTGGTTTCATTTGCTAAGGACCCAGGGTGACGGGTAGAATTATAGCTGGAATAAATGATGTATGAAATGAGAAATCTTTGTCCAGGGCCGGAAGGGGGAAAGAAAGAAAGGAGGGGGGGAGGGAAGCAGCCTCTTACAGAAGCAATTGTTTGGAATTAGTTTCTCTACCGTCAGAAACTGCAGGGGGAAAAAAAAAGACAAGCGTCATCAGATTTGTTTGTTTGTTTGCTTGCTTGCTTCTACATTTACTGAAAAGTCAGGCTTTTGTCGATTTCCTGTTGCTGCTTTCAGGCTCCCAGTGATGGGAAATGGATCTTGCACCAATTGAAAGCCAACTTGGGTCCAGTCCAGCCCATGACCTGTGTGCTCAGGGGTGAAGACCGGGAAAACATCAGCAAGAGATGTTTTCCAGCACTGAGCCCCTCCCGTCCTTTCGGGGTGGCTCTCTTTTCTACTTGCTTCTGAGCAGCCCCATTCTCTGGCCTTCTGTACTACTTAAAAATTTGCTACCAGGGAACTGGGGATCTCGGTCTTTTGGTAGAGTTCTTGCTTGCCTAGCATCCAGAAAGCTCCGAGGTCCGTCCCAGCATCACATAAAGCAGGCATGGTGGTGCGGACCTGGAATCCCAGCACATAGGATGTAGAGGCAGGAGGATCAGAATTTCAAGGTCATACTCTGCCTCATATCAAATTTGAGGCCAGCCTAGGCTATATAAATCCTGCTGCAAAACTCAAAACTAAACAAAGAAGAAGAATATTTGCTATCTGGGGATGTGCCTCAGTGGCACCACACTCGGCTAGCAAGCACAATGCCCCGGGTTCCATGCCCTGCGTTGAAAAGTAAACAGGCAACACAAATCCAAGAAACAAAATAAGGATAGTTGCAGCAAGATGGGTGTCTTAGTCAGGGTTTCTATTCCTGCACAAACATCATGACCAAGAAGCAAGTTGGGGGGCTGGCGAGATGGCTCAGCAGGTAAGAGCACTGACTGCTCTTCCTAAGGTCCTGAGTTCGGATCCCAGCAACCACATAGTGGCTTACAACCACCCGTAATGAGATCGGACGCCCTCTTCTGGTGTGTCTGAAGACAGCTACAGTGAATTATGCCAGAGCGGGGCCTGAGTGAGCAGTTCCGGCAGAAGGTCCCAGCAATTCCCAGCAGCCATACACATGATAGCTCATAGCCATCTGTACAGCTATAGTGTACTCATACACATAAAATAAAATAAATCTTTTTTTAAAAAAAAAAAAAAGAAGCAAGTTGGGGGGGAAAGGGTTTATTTGGCTTACTTCCACATGGCTGTTCATCACAAAGGAAGTCAGGACTGGAACTCAAGCAGGTCAGGAAGCAAGAGCTGATGCAGAGGCCATGGAGGGATGTTCCTTACTGGCTTGCTTCCCCTGGCTTGCTCAGCCTGCTCTCTTATAGAACCCAAGACTTCCAGCCCAGAGATGGCACCACCCACAAGGGGCCCTACCACCTTGATCACTAATTGAGAAAATGCCCAACAGCTGGGTCTCATGGAGGCACTTCCCCAACTGAAGCTCCCTTCTCTGTGATAACTCCAGCCTGTGTCAAGTTGACACACAAAACCAGCCAGTACAATGGGTCAGCAGATAAAGGTGCTTGCTGACAAACCTGAAGACCTGTGATTTTTGAATCCTGGGACACATACAGTAGAAGAAAAGAATCATTCTCTCAAGTTTCCTTGTCCTCTGCACATACGTGCATGCTTGTACATACATACATACATACACACACACACACACACACATACACACACACACACATACACACACACATACACACACACACACACACACACACACACACACACGACAGGGTAGACGTTTTAAGAGTAGCAGCGATGCAGCTCACTGGTGGAGCATTTGTTTGGCTTGTACAATACCACAAATTCCATCCTCAATGGAATGGAATAAAAATTTGTAGACAAAGGGATTGTTGTTGAATGGTATGAAATTGACTTCAGAGGACCAAGTTAGACCAAAGCAAGAGCTTTGTGTACAAGAGAGAAGGCTGACCTGGGGGCTTGGCATAGTGATAGAACACTTGCTTGGCCTGTCAAGGCCCTGGGTTCCAGTTGCAGCGTCATGACAACAGTACTAATAAAATCCAGAGTGGGGGCTGGTCTCCCTGAGGGCTGCTAGCCATGGGTTGCATGTGGATGACTTCTTGCAGCCTTGCTGCTGGGTGAGCCCAGGCTCTTTAATGAGACTCTAGACCACACATCCAAGTTAGTCACTATTGTCATTAGTGTTTCTATTGCTGCCACCAAAATACCATGACCAAAAAGCAAGTTGTGGAGAAAAGGGGTTTATTCAACTTACATATCCATATAGCTGCTTATTGCCAAAGGAAGTCAGGACAGGAACTCAAACAGAGCAGGAACCTGCTGAAGATCTGTCTTGGAACGTCATGGACTGTGCCCCCAGTGTTCAGCCACAAATCCAGGCCAGCCCTCAGTGGGAGCCCCCTGCCCTTGACCTGTTTGGCTATGCTTCTGAGAGGTATTTACAAAACCCTGCTTCAGCTGCAGTAGCTGACAGTTCATGTGGGAGAAAATGATCAACCGAAGCCTTAGGAAGAGAGAAAGGAAGGCAAGCCAGACCATGGAAGAGAATGATCCCTGGGAGGTACTATTTTTGTCTCGCTTACATGCTCTCAGAGTGTCCTGGAGGGAGTTGCCTGAGTTCTCCATCTCTGCTCGCCACTGCCCAGGCAGAACCTCTCCAGGTGCTTGCAGGGCTCACGGAGGCTCCCTTGCCTCCGTGACAGTGTAGGACCACACTCCTAGATTCTATTAGGGCTTAGGCACAGAGGCCAGAAGGTGATGTTGTCAGTCACAAGAGGAATATCAAATTGTGGGCAGATTGTGACCTTCTTATAACTGCTATTCAGAAATAACCTTTTTGACTCTGCTTGTGACCCACATAACTTTTTAGGCTGCCAGGAAAAGGAATAACAGGCATTAACGGATTGCCTACTGTATATACTAGCTTAAGCATATCCATTTACGTGGTCCTCCTCCCCACACTCTGCTCATTTTGAAACAAAATACCAGTTATGTAGTCCAGGTTGGCCTGGAGCTTCAAGGGCTCCTGTCTTACTTTACAGGGTGCTAGGATTACAGGTATGCCCCCCCATGCTCAGTTCATTTTATTTTGCTTATGTTTATTCCTCCTTTGGTATGGTGCGGCCTGTGCATGTTAATTTGTATTCATACATGCATATGCACGCGTGAGGAGACCAGGGGTTGGTATTCATTGTCTTCCTCAATTGCAGCACTTTACCTGATTTTTAAAACCAGCCTGACCCTGAACCTTGAACTCATTTCAGCTAGGTTGGCTGGCCAACAAGTGTGAGGAGACAGAAAGCATCATAGGGTATCCATCTCTGAGATAGAGAGCATCATGGGTATCCCTACCTTGGAGTGTCCCTACTGTCACCAGTACTGGGGTTACAGACACATACCTTCAAATCCTGCTTTTCTTTGGGTGGTAGAGATCTGAACTCAGTTCCTTGTGCCCCTCATCTACGAAGTCATCTCCCCAGCCCCCAAATACTATTCCAACTATGAGGTTGGAGGACCTTCATACGCAGCAAGAGAAAACACACATAGAGACACCTTCTCTTTGTGCGTGAAATCCTGGTGATACTTTGACCCCTCATTCCCAGGAGCAGGGCAGCCCGCCCCTCAGAAACATTAGCTCAGCCAAGCAGTGCCCAGTTATGGTTTCACCCTGTGCCTTAGACTGGGGACTCAGACAAGCCGGGACACGTGAAGAGGCTGTGGAAACAGGTTTAAAAATAACTTTACCGGCTCACACTTTGAAATTTAAGCCATCCACTCAGGAAATGCCGAGTGTAGTTCAAAAATGGACTTAAAAAAAAAAAAAACGTTATTACTCTTCAAGAACAAAGTGGTAAGTGATGAAGAGATAGGAGGAAGTGCTTATTTGTAGAGTTTATGACTAAAAATAAGTTGTCATCTTTGTCCTAGATTACATCCGAGGCCCCGGGAGTTGAGACTCACTTCTCTTATGCTGAGGTGCTTTCAAGAGACCCTAAATTTACTGAAATGAAAAGATGCCCTCCAGTCACGCAAACGTGACCTTCTCAATGTTTCCCCTCTGAGCCCGCAGTCTGTAAAGCTCGCCAAAGTCTTCTAGGTCCTTCTCGAGCCGTCCCTACACTGCTGGGAGATGTTCCTGCAGTCCACAGACCTCTGCACTCTGCCCCAGCCACCTCGGCAGAACCAGACGTTATTGTCAACTGTATTTCTTGTGCTTGCTTTTGTTGAGGTGAGGTATCATGCAGCCCGTACCAACGTTGGAGTCTCTAGGAGCCAGGGATGAGCCTTGAACTTAGGGTCCTCCTGACTCCACCTCCCTGGGTGCTGGGATGGCAGGAGTCCACCACCACGTCTGGTTTATGGGAGGCCGGGGATTGGATAGTTTTGTGTATGCCAGTCAAGCACTCTCCCCACTAAGCCACATCCCAGAAGTGTCAATTATATTTAAATTAGGAGTATGCTCAATACCAAATGCATTGTAGTCTTCTTCTTCTTCTTCTTCTTCTTCTTCTTCTTCTTCTTCTTCTTCGTTTTTTAAATCTGCTTTCCCCAACCTTGGTTTTTCCAGTTTGCTGTTTTGGAGATGGAATGTGTGCTGGGTAAACAGCCCTCTGGTAAGCTACATTCATCCCCAGTCCCTCACCAGGGGAATTCCAGCAAGCATTCTGCTACCAGTGAGCCACAAACCTAGAAATGGATGGAAGGCTCTGGAGACCCACGGTTCTGTGGACCTCGGGGACAGGCTGGTTCAGCGTCTTGGATGCTCTGTGTTCTGACACTCTGATGGGCCAGTACTAGAGATAAGTAACATATGGCCTATGGCTAAGTGAGTTAATCTCAGATTAACTTCTGGAAATGGGATTTTAAAAAAAGTCTTCTCAAGATAGGATTTATAAAAAGCACCACTCATTGAAAACAGAAATCTATAGGGGCAGGCTGGTGTGGAATTGTGAAAAGTTTTCAGAAAAAAAGGCATTTTTTTTTTTTAACTTAAGAATCTGTGTTTGCATTCCTACCCAGTTGGGATGCTGCCTAGGCCTGCAGGCTTTTAGCTACCTGCTATTTTTGTGGGATCAGAGTCAAATTTCAGGTGTCCATATCATGACTCATCGGAACATCTCACCCCTCTGAACTAGTAATTTGCCTTCTGAGGGCTTATCTTAGAGACATTGATGTCAAAGGAGAAAAAAAAATAAGCTACACGTGTGGTAACTCTGATTGCCTGGTTGCTTTTAACACTGAGAGTTTAGGACCCCTCACCCCCGCCAAGGCCAGCAGGCACGGCCTAGATATTTAAGTTATGATATATTGTGGGGCTGGAGAGATAGATGTCTTAGAGAATTTGCTGCTATTGAAGAGGACCTGAATTTGATCCCTAGTACCTACATCCAGCACTTCACGACTCCCTGTAACTGCCTGGAACTCCAGCTTCAGGAGGTCTGAAGCCCTCTTCTGGGCTCTGTGTACTCAAATGTACTTAAACATACTTAACCTGTCCCCAATACATAATTAATAATAAAACCTTCAAATTATGATAGGTTGAATCAACAGACGACTGTATATTTGCCAGCACTGTAATTATGAATTGCCTATGAGGCATATATTTGAATTAATTGCCTTTTGTAGCATAAATGAAACAAAACATAATACAATGTTTTCTCCTCTGTGAATCATATATATGTATATATACATATATATGTATATATGTTTTTACATACACACACATATATGTCAAGCATGGTGGCACATGTCTGCAGAACACTGGAAGGGAAGGTAGAAGGATTAAGTGTTTGTGTCCAGCCTGGGCTATGTAGTAAATTGGAGGCTTTCTTGGGCTGTATAATGAGACCTGTTTCAAAATAAAGTTAAGCATAATGATATGTACTTGTAATCCCAGCACTCAGGAGGCAGGAGGGCCTGGAGTTCAAGGTCATCTTAAGCTACATAGTGAATCTGACTACTATATATATAAGTGAATCTGTGAACTATATAAGACCCTGTCTTAAAAAACAAACAAGACAAAAAATAATAAAAAGAAATACCAATACTCATTCAGCGTTTATGTGTGTACACACATATACACATAAACACACACACACACACACACACACACACACGATCTGGGAAGAAAATAATACAGAAAATGAGAATACTAGATATGCCCTGTGGTAACAACAGAAGAGATTTTTTTTAAAGATTTTATTTATTTTATGTATATGAGTACACTGTAGCTGTCTTCAGACACACCAGAAGAGGGCATCAGATCCCATTACAGATGGTTGTGAGCCATCATGTGGTTGCTGGGAATTGAACTCAGGACCTCTGG
>JADRCD010231489.1:17592-51721 GCA_019843815.1 Montemys delectorum
TTTTTTTTTTTTTATTATTTTTAAAAATAACTTCATTAAGCTAGGCGGTGGTGGCGCACACCTTTAATCCCAGCACTTGGGAGGCAGAGGCAGGCAGATTTCTGAGTTCGAGGCCAGCCTGGTTTACAGAGTGAGTTCCAGGACAGCCAGGGCTACACAGAGAAACCTTGTCTCGAAAAAGCCAAAAAAAAAAAAAAAAAAAAAAAAAAAAAAAAAAACAAAAAAAAAACTTTATTAGCACCCAACCAATGGACAGAAGCAGCTGACCGTTGCTGGTTGTTGTTGAATTAGGGAAGACTGAAGGAAGCTGAGGAGGAGGGCGATCCTGTAGGAGAACTAGCAGTCTCAATTAATCAGGACCCCCGAGATCTCTCAAACCCTGGATCACCAACCAGGCAGTGTACACCAGCTGATATGAGGCCCCTAACACACACATGCAGTACAGGGCTGCCAGGTCTGTGTTCATTCAGAGATGATGCACCTAACCCTCAAGAAAGTGGAGGCCCCAGGGAGTTTAGAGGTCAAGTGGGATGGGGAGGGCTGGCATCCACGTGGAGACAGGGGCGGTGGGCAGGGAGTGTGGGATGTGGAACAGTCAGAGGGTGGATCAGGGAGGGGCAGGGAATGGACTATGGAGTGTAAAAAAAAATAAATCAATTTAAAAAGTGGTAAAAAAAAATAAGTAAATAACTTCATTACTGTAAAGTCTAACGCTGGCTTTTCTTATGAGTCACTTTTGTTTTTCTCATCTGAAAAAATTGATATAATAGTAGCTTATATTATTAGCAGCCCAGCTCTCTTCCAGCCTGTGTACTTAGCTTGTACTTTCCGACCTCGTTTTAAAACAAGTGGCTTGGAACTTGCCAAGTCATCTATGTGGGCCTGCAAGCCCCCAAATCTGTCTCCGCATCCCTGGCATTGGATCTATTAGCGTGCACCACAATTCTCAGCTTCTTTATGTGGGACTCGGGATTGAACTCAGGCTTGCACAATGTGAACTTGCCGACCACGGACCGAGAGCTGTCTCTCCAGCCCTCTCTCCTACCTTCTTCTGCGGTGGTACTAACAGACAAGCAAGAGGTCACTCAGAGCAGATCCAGGCCTTCAATCCACGTGACCTTACTCTGAAGGTTGCTGCGTATTACTACCTCCCCATGTGTTCTCCTTGCCCCTGGCTTAGCCGTTTCCTTCCAGATGTGCCGTCAGTATCAGAGATAACATAAGTCTCCCGCGGGCCTGGCATTTAGTGACAGTCCTGCTGATCGCCATCAGCATCATCATAACGTGTGTGTAATGAAGTCATGAGAGAAAGCAATGAAAGCGGCATCTGTGCCAGGAAGGTCACGGATATGGCAAGTGAAGCTCAGAGCTGATGTCTCCGGGCACAGGCCCCGCTTTAATGAATTTTAAAGGTCTATTTCAAAGTTAGAACATCTGTTACTGGGCTACTCTCCTATGGGTTAAATGCGTCTCTTGTGATGGAGATGCCTCCCTTCTGGCCCGTTAGCACTCTCTCATTAAACAAGTATTTTGCATATTTATTCTTTTTTTCATTAGCATGGTGAGATGTGTGGGTGGTTTCCAATTTTACCTATTTCTATTTTTCCCCTTGTATGTTTTTTTTTTATTGTACACGCTACCAATGAATTGTTAATTAATCGATCAATTAATTAATTGCATTATTTTCCGCAGTATTGAGATTGAGCCTAAGGTCTTACACATGCTAGGAAAAGACTCCACTACTGAGCCACACCCTAGTCCCTCACTGGGGGATTCTAGCAAGTATTCTGCCACTGAACCGTTCTCCAGACCCTTACTGGGGGAGTCTAGGCAAGTATTCTATCTCTAAGCTAAGCTCCTAGCCCTCATTTTCTTTTTATGAATTCATGTTTCCCTTAGTTGTACTTAACTGAATTCAGTCTGTGGTCCTCGCTGCTCTTGAACTTTCTCTCTTCCTGCCTCAGCCTACCAAGTTGCTCCTATACCAGGTCTGGCTCCATTCATGAAAACTCTTGCATGTACTCCATCAATATCTACATATTTTGTTAGTTATAAATTATATATGTCCATCATTTATGGAATATATATGGAATATGCATACATGGAATATATATATATGGAATACATATATGGAATATATACATATATGAGAAACACTGAAAAGATGAAATAATGCAGACTTAAAAACTGGCTCTCATCATATTTCCTTTAGCGACACAGAAGCCCTTTGTGTTCTTATTACAATGTTGTTACCAGTCATATTTTCAATGAAGGCCATGCTAGTGAGTATGCTTTATTATGTTTGACAATCTTAATTTAATACCTTGTGGTACAATAATCCAAATGTCTGGCTTCAGTGCACTAGGTTTTGTTTTTTTATAGCAGGAATGGAACCTTCTAAAGATATATGGATCCAGATTGGGGGGGGGAGTTTGAAGTCCAGGGTACTAACTAAATTATCATAGTCATATTTTCAGCACCATGCACACATTGTACATAAATTCTGTTGGAAGTCAGTTAGCAAGATTCTTTTTCTCAGGATGCAAAAATGATTGCCTTTTGGTATTTTTTTCCCCATATTACCTTAAACTTGTTTCATTTCTCTCTGTATGTGTACATGCCATATGTATGTCTATATGCCTTGTATATGTGGGTACCCATAGTGTCCTGGAGAGGGTGCCAGGTCCCCTGGAGCTGGAGCTATAGGCAATCATGATATCCAAACTCTGATGTGGATGCTAAAAACCAAACTTGGGTTCTCTGTAACAGCAGCAAGGGTCTTTATCCCCTAGGTTCTCCCTCCAGTCCCTCCCATCAGTATTTTAAACCAGTGAGTTCAAAACCCGCCAACACTCGTTGTTTGAATGATATTCCAGAAGCCACCCAGACCCTTCCCAACATTCTTAAATGTGCACCTGGAAGTTTTTAACAAGCCAAATTTCAGAATTTTCCGGAATAAATCATTAATCAGTCACAGAGATTTTTTTTTTTAAGAACAGTTCTGTCATGGTAGAGATGATAGACTGTAACCCATGAGCCAGATGAGTCCTCCCCTCCCCTTTGGTTATGGTGCTTATCACAGGAACAGAAAGGAAACCAGGACCCTTTCCAAGAAGCTTAATGGCTGGTGTGACTGCCATTTGCTTTTTCAAAATCCCTGAAACTTTGCCCTTACACCCTGTCTTTATTTCAAGAAGAGAAGCCATTTCCATCAAGAGTCACGCTAGATAAATCCTTTCCTCCCTGCAACAAGATCGCTTATTTATGTGTATATTTGTTTATTCACTTGCTTATGTGTGTGTGTGTCTGCATGCGTGTATACACACACACACACACACACACACACACACACCTCACACATGCCTGTATGTATGCTTGGGCATATGTGGAGCCCAGAGGACAGCCTTGACTATCCTTTAGATACTGAACACTTTGGTTTTAGAGACAGGGTCCTTCACTGGCCTAGGAGTCTCAGAGTAAACTAGGTTGTCTGGCCAGAGAGCCTGGACATCCTCTTCTCTCTACCTTCCAAGTGCTGGCATTACAGATATGCAGCACCATGCCTGGCTTTTCCTTGTGGGTTCTGGGGATGGAACTCAAGTCCTCATGCTTCTGTGGCAAGCGTTTGATCAGCTGCTTCATCCCCTAGTCCTCTTTTGTCTTTGTTGGCTTTGTTTTGTTAAGGGTATGTGTCACCCCTTAGCCCAGGCTGATATCAAACTCATAGCTTTCTTCCTGTTTATCCTCTCAGCAGTTGGCATTCCAGATGTCAGCTGCTGTGCCTGGTATGTTAAAATGCCATTTAATTCAGTATGTAAAATTTCCACAAACCTTTTTGCTTATGATCAATAAAAAATAGTATTTGATGTGTGTCATTGTGGAGATAGAATCTAATAAGTAGCTCGTTACATCAGCAAAGATGCCATGAGCGTCAAAGCTATACTCTCTTCAGCTCTTCCTAGGGAATCTACTGTCCGTTTCCTGAAGGAGTTTCCGGTGAAGGAGAGCTCTGACTCACTGTCGGGTTGTTCTCTGGGTGTGCTTGGTTGAGACTTAGCCTTTCCTCATGTGTCTGATCTCTTGCAAGTGAGGTGGGAATCTTGAAAGGGAAACTAATATGCCCATTGTTCAGTTTGGGGAAAAAACTGAATGCTACTAAAATCGCATCTGCTATGGTGTTAAATATTCCTGGAAAGAGCAGCGACTGCTTTTCTGTGTCTGTTTTGTTTTAAAATGCTGTGGTAGGCTGGAGACATGGCTCAGCGATTAAGTGCTTGCCATGCAAGTATGAAGATCAGCGTTTGGATCCCAAGAATGCATGGAAACACTGCGTAGACCTGACAGCCCACCTGCAGTAACCAGTCTAAACCCGTCAAACGTCAATTTGTGTCTGTAAATGTAAGATATCATCTCTTAAAAAGTCATACAGTTTTGATTCTCAAACCTGCCTGGGCCCAATTCTTAGACATATGCTTCCAGCCCTCTATACTCCTTCCACTGCCCTGTGAATATTTTTCTGGAAGTCATTAGTATATTTCCAGTATATGGTAGCAGGAGGTTGGGGGGCGGTGCTAACTCCCAGGAGAGTTGCTATTTGTTCTAGAAAACTGGGCACTAGATTGACCATCAAGACTCAGCTACAGATGTCTGACCAAGTCACAGCGTACTTGCCAGTCTGAGAGGAAGATTCTGGGCCCAGTTTAAAGCCAGAGCTTCCCTCAGACAGCACAGAGAGTCCTGGACTTCCGCCAAGAGAAGTCTTTATTCACTGCCAGCATCGACTGTGAGAGGCAATGTCGGAGAGAGGGGTGGAATCAGAGAATGTCACATTAGTACATTTGTCAATGTATTACCACCCATGTCACTCATCCATTCCACAACATATTTAAAGAACCGGGGCCAGGAAGGAGCTCAAGCTGGAGATTCTGAGATGCAAATAGCCTGCTGCCATCTTTCTGCCGTGAAAGCTGTGATAGACAGCACACTGCACAGATGCAGTTCAAGTCTGAGGCACTAAATGTGTTCGGCAGTAATAGTTACTTGGCTTATTAGTCACGTTTTTTCTCCTTCTTGTTGTTGTCTTCATAGAATTACCTTTTTGTTTACTATTTGACTACTTTGTACATGTATACACTGTATCTTGATCATACTTATCCCACCTCCCCCTCCGGCCAGGCACTCCCCACAAGTCCTTTTGCCCCATTGTGGTGGGGTGAATATGCTTGGCCCATAGGGAGTGGCACTTTTAAGAGGTGTGGCTTTGTTGGAGGTATTGTGTCACTTCGTGGAGGGGCCTTGAGACCCTCCTCCTAGCTGCCTGGAAGCCAGTCTTCTCCTGTTTGCCTTTGGAACAAGATGTAGAACTCTCAGCTCTTCTATCACCATGCCTGCCTGGATCCTGCCAAGCTTCCTGCCACGATGATAACGGACTGGATCTTAGAGTCAGAATTCACTGCAACTGTGGTCACTTGCACAGCATCAAGTCAACAGAATCAGTCAACATTCTAGCAGGCACCATTAATCAGACACAGTGGGTTATTCACACTCAAAAGAGAACATTAATGGGTATCTTCGCATTTCCATTGATGGAAAGAGACACAGTGACCAAGGCAACTCTTAAAGAGGACAACACTTAATTGGGGCTGAGGTTCAGTCTATTATCATATGGCAGGAAGCATGGTGGCCTATAGGTGCCACGGACTGGGGTTTCTTACGGGGAGCCCTTGTTCCGCCGGACGATGGGTTCTGGCCAAGTGTGCACGGGATTTGGCTGCGACAGACAGACACTACACATGAAGTGTGGGATCTGAATGTATTTCTTAAAAATGGCATGAGGCTTTTACAATCATTGCAAAAGATAAATGAAAAAAATCTCGCAGCTCAGTAGTTAAGGTACATCTGAGGCCATCTAAAATACACTGGGTCTAAAAATAGCAGCCATCTCCTCTGGACTGGTGCAGCACCCCCCCACCCCCGGGGTTCGGGCCCACCTGGGCCCGGCCGGAGTCCGGAGGGGGGGGGGGCTGCAGGTGTGCCAGCCAGGAGGACAGAGGCTCGAATCTCAAATGCTGACTCTAGAATGCTGAAAGCAGACTGCTATCAATTGTCTTTCTCACACATACACACTCAAGGTCCCTGTCTCTCTCACACATACACACTCAAGGTCCCGCCCATCCTAGGTAAAAACTCCCACTATGCTAATCTTCTGGGCTAGTAGAGACAAGTCTCTTGCTAATTCCTAAGAGTGGTTCAGCTGCAGTACTTGACTGAGAATGAGGATTCTACTTGACCTTGTCCTGGGATAAGTCTTCATTCTGTAAGCTTCAATGCCCTATTCCCTTCCTTATTTCCCTAACAATGCCAGAGGCAATTAGTCTGGGTGGGTAACATTCTTTACGAAATTCCAAGCCAGGTTTTGGCTAAGATGTTGGAACACTGGTAAAGGTCAGAGAGCAATGTCCAATTTTGTCTAGCCATTAATAAATCATATCTTGGTGGGCACCTAGCACGCGAGTTTGCAAGGACACATTTGGGCTACCTCTGAGTTAGGGGTGCCAGGAGACAATGCAGGGGCAGGAGACTGGCGTCCTTGAAGGTTTCGCCTCAAATACTGCTGTCATGAAAAGTCTACGTGGCATATAGGCAGACGTGGTGCTGGAGAGGCAGCTGAGAGTTCTACCTTCAGATCGGCAGGCGACAGGAAGTGAACTGGTTTGAGTTTCTGAGACTTCAAAGCCCACCTCCTAGTGATATACCTCCATCAACAAGGCCACACCTACTCCAACAAGGTCATACCTCATGATAGTGCCACTCCCTATGGACTAAGTATTTAAACACATGAGTCTGTGGAGACCATTCCTATTCAAACCACTACAGGCGAGGTTGTTATAGATGTTCCATTTAGGGCTGAACACTCGATAGGCACTATTTTTCAACACTATGACCAGTCTCTGCAGACTACTGACCACTTCAGAGAGATGCTTCTCTGGCCAAGATTTGCTTCACAGCAGTGAGAGTGGCTTATGGCTGTGGCAGTAGCCGCCACATGAGGCTGCTTACTCACATCTTGTAAGACTAGAAAGCAGGAAAAAAATGAATGCTAGAATCTAAGTGGATTCCTCTGTTTTCCTTTGTGTTTTGTCCAGCTCCTCAGGTGATAGAATGGTGTGGCCCACATTAAGGTGGCTCTCATGCCTTTTGTAACCATCTCTGAAACCACCCTCATAAACATATACAATAATTTCATAGGCTTTCCTTAATGAAACCAAGCTAATAATTAAAAATTACCATCACACAGCCTTATGGGAGATTGGAGGGGGTTGGATCTGTGCCAGGGGTGTTCTCCACAGTGTGCTATCAGAGAAGGTAGGTCCTAGGTGGGAACTCAAAAGCTACTAAGATCACTCCAGCTGAAAGTCAAGCTCGTTGAAGGAATAACATGGGTAAGGGGGCAGAGTCTGGGTAGAGACCTGATGGTGTCTGTGTAGCTCAGAATCCTCAGTTGTTCAGTCTTACTGAGGGCTCGAGCAGGGAGTGACTGAAGTGCGGGATGAAACCTGCTTAGAAAACTGCTTGAGTGTTTGCTGTCTTATAACTCAAGCTCTTGCACTGAGGGGTGTACGTTTTAGAGTGTCTAGATAGTGCAGGTCAGCCTAACCTATAAAGTAAGTTCAAGGCCAGCCTGAGCAACTTAGTATGACCTTGTATAAAAGCAAAATTTATAAAAGGACTGAGGACATATTTCAGTGGTAGAGCGTCCGCCTAGAATCCCCCAGTGAGATAGTGTAGACATGGTTCCAATGTAGAGCCTAGAATCTCCTAGTGAGGGGCTGGGGGCGTGACTCAGTGGTAGAGCCCTTGCCTAGAATCCCCCAGTGAGGGGCTGGGGGCGTGGCTCAGTGGTAGAGCCCTTGCCTAGAATCCCCCAGTGAGGGGCTGGGGGCGTGGCTCAGTGGTAGAGCCCCTGCCTAGAATCCCCCAGTGAGAGGCTGTGGGATATGACTCAGATATGGAACAGTTTAGAACACCAGTGAGTTTGTTTGAAAGTGTGACAACCCCCCAATCCTGCATTGTTGTAGAAATTCCTTAGATACCATCTGTGCTGGGTGGCTGATCATTCTGCTTGGGCACTTCTGGGCCATTCTTTGATTAACATAGAAATTAGTTTTTTTATGTAGCTCCGAATTTGTAGCCGCTACTAGTTTTAAAAGCTGATATTTAAGGACTCTGGTATAACTCCGGCTTGTTCTTTTTTTGGGGAAGTGGGTGCAGGATATTTCAATTTAATTCATTCTACCTTCTCATTTTTCACACCAGTTGCCTTATTATTCTTAACTATTATTAAAAGGAATGATAAAAATGTAATTAACCATCTGGGACATATTCCCGCTTCCCATTAGTCAGGGCATCTATTATAAAACCACTCCAAAGTTCAGCTTTAGAAATAAAGTCTCCAAGTAGGTGGATTAGCTAATGAATTTTTCTTCTTTAAAGATGACTGGCTATGTTTTTTTTTCTTCACACAAGACAGGGCTTCCACTAGCCATTCATCAAAGGAGGATAGGGAGAAGTGGAAGTTAAAAAAAAAAAAAAAAATGGACCTAGTTGCCCATATAACATAGTGTGTAAAAGCTGTAGATTTGATATGGTTTTTATAAGGCTTCTGCACGATGCTTTGCCACTCATATTTATGGATTTAGCAGTTAACCTTGGCTTCAGGGAGATAAGTCTGTATTCATACGGAATGCTTGCTTGAGGTCCCTGGGAAATCAATGTTTTTATTCATTCCCTTCCGTGGGAGTAGAAAAAGTGGAGATGGGGGTCTGAAGAGTGAAGATGTCGGAGGTCCTTGTTTATCTAATAGAGACCCCATGGTTACTTTCAGGCTTGTTGTGGGCTGTAATTGAGAAGGAGTTATACCATGGACTACTGTCTCCATGCCACCTGTTATGTGACTTTTCCTGTGGAGATGTAAACAAAAGTCTATGTACCTCAGGTAGTACACCAGTGACAGACTAAACAAAGGAGTCCAAAGCAAACCAGTGAGTGTATTTGGCTTATTCACAGGAGGGTTGATGGGAGGAGGGGTTACTTACAAGTGCTTTGTTAGGGGATTGTAGGCAGGGGCTCTACCACTGAGCCACGCCCCCAGTCCCTCACTAGGGGGATTCTAGGCTGGTATCCTACCACTGTATCTCATCCTTAGCATTTAAAAAAAATAGTCTTGCCGGGCAGTGGTGGTACACTTAATCCCAGCACTTGGGAGGCAGAGGCAGGCGGATTTCTGAGTTCAAAGCCAGCCTGGTCTACAGAGTGAGTTCCAGGACAGCCAGGGCTACACAGAGAAACCCTGTCTAAGTTGTTCAGACTAGACTTGATGTAGGTATGTAACTGAAGCAGCTCTAGAACTTTTCATCCTCCCACCTCAGCCTCCTGAGTAGCTGACCTGTAAAGCCTGAACCAGGACTGATTGATCATGAGATTTTTTTAAAAAAAGACCCTCCAAGGTTAGGGTTGCCCTCAAATTCCTGTAGATTCAGACCCTACATCCTTTCTTGTCTCTGTAGGTGCTTCCTCTGGTTTAGAACACATAACCAGGCCTCCTAGTGCTCAGAGGCTCCCACCCCATCCTCTATGATAGGAAATAGCTGACTATTGTCAGCTCTGTCTGAAGCTGTTTGCTCTTACCAGGAATCCCCAAAGCACGATGCTGAGTCATATGTCCAGGAGGGAGCTCTTCATGCTCCAGGAACCCTTGCATGGTTTCTCATTAGCCCGATAAGGTATACTTCAAGCTCATTTTCTTTCATGAAACCTTGATAAAGCTAGCTTACATGTGTTCAACAAATACAGTCCCCCCCGCCTTTTTTTTTTGTGCCAAGCTCCACATTAGGCTCCGGTTCTAGGGATGACTGAAGCATGAGTCTGTCACTTAGGAGTTCTCTGTGCTCATGAGGAAGACAGCTATTGGTTTTTTAGTAATAGTAATTTTTTATTTTTTATTTTTATTTTTATATTTTTAGTTTCGATAGCACACCTCACAAAATCCACTTAACAAAGGATTTATTTTGACTATCGTCCTAGGGTATACTCCATCCTGGTGGGGAGAACATGGCAGCAGGAGCGTGAGGTAGCTGGTCATATGACATCTGCAGTTGGGAAGCAGAGAGACAGACGCTGGTGCTCAGCTCATTATCTCCTTTTTATTCAGTCCAGGATCTCAGCTGATGCGATGGAGCTGACCACATTCAGGATGAGCCTTCCCTCAATTTAAACTCTAAGGAAACACCCTCACAGACACATGCAGAGGCTTGTCCTTCAATGATTCTGTCTCACGTCACATTGATGATATTAACCATCATGGGGCTAGATGAGGTTCCAGGACTATGTCATAGGAACCTGGAGAAGCCTTTGGAGGCATGGGAAATTTCAGAGAGCTGCCATTGTGCTGGGTTGTGATGCACTCATGGGCATTTGACAGGCAAAAATTGAGGTGCAGCAGTGGGAAGGTCACAAAGTCAAAAGGACAGAGACAAAGCCTAACTTGATAGGCAATGGGGTCTGGGCACTGAGTTTGTGGTTTAGCAGCTAAGAAAACATACTGTTCTTCCGGAGGGCCGAAGTTGGATTCCCATCATCCAGGTCGAGCAGAAAACAACAACCTGAAATTCCAGCTCCTGGGAGCCCACAGCTCTTTCTGGATCCCATGGGCATCAGCAGTCATATTCATGTAGAGTCACATACTATACCCTTAATTTAAAAATAATTTTTAGAAAGAAAGAATGCTGTAGGTGGGGCTTCATATTTTTTTCTTTTTTCTTATTGTGTGTGGGCTGAGTGTGTGTGTGTGTGTGTGTGTGTGTGTGTGTGTATGTGTGTGTTAGAGGGTAGGATGGGAGCATATGGGCCTTTGTGCACATGTGGAGGTCAGAGGACAACTTTGTGTATTCAGCGTTGTGCTTCCACTATTATATGGTTCGACAGGATGGAATTAGGGTCATCAGGCTTGCAGGGCAAATGCCTTTAACGACTGAGCCATCTTGCCCAGTTTTTGGTGTGTTTCTTGCAACTAATGCTTAGGCTGTAAGTCCCTGGGACGTAGGAAAGGTGGTTGAGCAAGAAGCCCTTCCTGATGGTGTTTAATGTTGTAGCACATGCCTTAGACTCCAAGCCTGGAAGGCAGTGCTAGGTGTAGAAGCAGTAGGGAGTCCTCACAGGAGGGGTATCTAGGAGCTTTATGACCAAATAAGAGTCAAAAGCCAGGAATTAAATAGAGCTGCGGGTGTCTGTGTAAGAGGGCTGCAGAATTTGAAAAACATGAAATGTGTTGTTTTAGCCACTGAACAAATGATTGCATTCTCTCGGTCCTCCATATGTATGTGTCTCAGTTAGGGTTCATTACTGTGAAGAGATGCCATGACCAAGGCAACTCTTACAAAGGAAAATAATTGGGGCTGGCTTATAGTTTCAGAAGTTCAGTCCATTATCATCATGACAGGAATTGTGACAGCATAGGCCAAGCATATTTAAACCACCACAGTATGTTTGTATTACACAATATGTATGTGTGCCTCTGTGTATGTGTGTGTGTGTCTGTCTGTCTGTCTGTCTATGTGTCTGTGTATGCATGTCTGTCCTTCTACCATGTAGATTCTGAGGCCCAAACTCATCAAGCTTGCTAACAATACTCTTACCTACTGATCCATTTCTCTGGAACCCTGATTGTATATTCTTCTTTTGTGCAATGAAGTAATTTCACTTCAAATAAAACTAGGAGAAATGGTTTCTGGTTGCCATTCCTACTGGACAAGACTTGGAGAGCTCGCACCAGTTACCATTACCCAAGGTAATGGAAATCAAAGATAGCAGACCTTGGATCAATGAAGCTGATATGTCTCACTGAAGTGTGCAGGGAAGCCAGCAGGGGTAATCTGTCATCCCAGCTTCTTGGGATCAAAACCAGACTGAGTTCAAGGCTAACCTGGACAATATAGAGGGACTCCGTTTCAAAAAAAAAAAAAAAAAAAAAAAAAAAAAAAGAATGAAAAGAAGACTGGAGGATGTAGCTTAGTGATAGGATGTAGGTGGATAGGATGCTTCTATGGCATGAAGGAAGCTTTACACTCAATCCCTGTACTTGGATGCACAGCTAAAAGAGCATGTAGAAGAGAAAACCTGAAGCAGCTTATTTTGTCATATGTATAAAAATGTTAAGATGAAATGCCAAAATTAACACTAACAGTAAGAGTAGATACAGAAAATATCTCACTTTACTTCTGAGCCGCACATCCTGCCCTCCCTGTAGGGTTCTAGGTCCTGAATCAACAGCAATTATGAACAACTGAACCACGCCCCCAGCCCCTCACTGGGGGATTCTAGGCAGGGGTTCTACCACTGAGCCACTCCCCCAGCCCCTCACTGAGGGATTCTGGGCAGGGGCTCTACCACTGAGCCATGCCCCCAGCCCCTCCCTGGGGGATTCTAGGCAGGTGCTCTACTATTGGAGCCACGCCCCCAGCCCCTCACTGAGGGATTCTGGGCAGGGGCTCTACTATTGAGCCACACTCCCAGCTCTGAGAGACAGTCTTTAGATCTTTTCCAGCATAAGAAAAATTCATCTTGCCCTGCTGGCCTTGAGGACAGTCCCAGATTACAGTGGAATGATTTTTTTTCCTCCAGCCATTTTTGTTGCCTAACATTGTAATGGATTGTTCAGAAAGAGCAAAGCTGCCTGTGTGGGGAGGTGAAAACATTAAGGTCATTGCCAAGCTTCTCTTGCCTGTGGATTCCATGCAGTGATTGGCTGCATCTATCCCAACCTTGCGAGTCAACAGATGTATTCCCCTATCATCCTTCGTTCTACTTAGCCCCCAGGAGAGATCCCAATCTGGAAAGACACTAGAAGTTAGTTGAGTAGGCAGCTGATTGACAGCCAGCCTCTGCTTTCATTATTTCAGTGGGTGGGATCTACCTGCAGGCAAATTTGAGGAAAAGTATTTTTAGTAAAGGCGGCTGTTTTCCAGGGACCCAGGTTCCTAGAAATGCTCTGCTCCTGCTCTTTTATGTCAGACTCGATCGTTCCAGAACATTCACTCCTGAGACAGTTGTTTGAATTCCTTCCTTCCTTCCTTCCCTCCTTCCCTCCTTCCTTCTTTCCTTCATTCCTTCCTTCCTCCCTCCCTCCCTCCCGTTCTTCCCTCCCTCTTTCCTTCCCTCCCTTCTTCCCTCCTTCATCCCTCCTTCTCTTTCTCCCCCTTCATTTCCTTTCTTCTCTCGTCCCCTCCCTTCCCTTCTCCCATCTGTCTTCTCCCTCCGCCCCTTCCCCTTTTTTCTCATTCTAGGAATTACAGCGTGTAATTCCTTGTGCTGAAGCCTGCCTTCCTGCACTGAGCTACACCCTTACCTTTCAATAGTTTTCTTTTTCATCTCGACACTAGTTTGATTCCAAGATGTTTAAAGGCAAGATATTACATTTTTGATATCTAGACATGGTGGCATATGCCTGTAATCCCAGCGTTAGCGATGCCGAGGCAGAAGAATCTCTGTGAGCCGAAGTCCAGACTGGACTACAGAGCGAGTTGCAGGCCAACTGGACTGTATGACAGACCTTGTATCAAACCAGTGGTTCTCCGTCTTCCTAAGGCTGTACCCCTTTAATACAGTTGTGCCTCATGTTGCGGTGACCCCACTCCTCGACCCTCCTACACACACCATCAAGTTATTTTGCTGCTGTTTCATAACCTTGGCTTTGATACTGTTATGAGTTATAGTGTAAATATCTTATATTTCCGATAGTCTGAGGTGACCCCCGTCCCGTGGTGAAAGGGTCATTCAACCCCACCCCCTCAAAAAGAGTCCAGACCCACAGTTTGAGAACAGCAGTGTCAAACAAAGAAAAAACAACAAAACCTTTTGGTTTATGAAGACAGCATTCTCTTAAGTATCAAACACTCTAGCCAGCCCTGGTAGTACAGACCTAGAAGTCTGCTCATCTGATTATGATGGAAGGATTCCAAGCTCAAGAATAGCCTGGGCTAAGGATGTAGTTCAAGGTCAGCCTGGTCAACTTCATGAGAGAACATCTCAACACAGAAAGTAGAAAATAAACACTGTAGCTATAACTCGGTGGTTAATGGGCTATCCCGGGAAGGGTTCTCCTGTTTGTCTGGAAATACCTCAGAGAGTTTGAAAAATCCCCAGGTCCAGTTTCACCCAATATGATTAGAGAGTAAAATCAATCTTTTAGAAGCATCAAAATCTATGAGAGTTTCTAGCGTGCTGGCCAGTCCGACTCCTCCACTGGACTCAGTTGGCCTCTGTTCTATTTTGGGTTTTAAAGAGGTTGAGCTATATAGCTTCAAGGCCCAGCACCTGCAGGTTTGAGTGCCTTGGAGGGGGTCTTGATCCTCTGGAAAATGGGCTCTTTAAAAACATGTGTGTGTGTGTGTGTGTGTGTGTGTATGTGTGTGTGTATGTGTGTGCGTGTATGTGTGTGTGTATGTGTATATGTGTGTGTATGTGTATGTGTGTGTGTGTATGTGTATGTGTGTGTGTGCGTGTATGTGTGTGTGTATGTGTGTGTATGTGTGTGTGTATGTATATATGTGTGTGTGTGTATGTGTGTGTGTGTGTATGTGTGTGTGTATGTGTATGTGTGTGTATGTGTGTGTGTGTATGTATATATGTGTGTGTGTGTGTATGTGTGTGTGTGTGTGTGTGTGTGTGTGTATGTGCCACTGTCTCCATGTTCTGTTTACTTGAGTCTTGTGTCCATTGAGGCTTGAATGTCTGGGCTCTGGGTTCCTTCAGGCACTCAACATGGTTTCCAGGGATTAAACTCAGGTCTTCTGCAAGAACTCCTAACTGCTGAGTCATCTCTCCAGTCCTAGGAACTCTTACAAGTTAATGGCCGGATCCCTGAGTCCTTGGATTGGTTATTGGTCTTGTAGTTGTGACAGTAGTAATAATGATGGTGATGATGGCCAGAATCCTTCTCAAGTCTAATCCTGTTTGCATTTGGCATCCTGCTAGATGCTGGTCTAAACCAGTGGTTCTCAACCTTTCTAATGCTGTGACCCTTTAATACAGTTCTTCATGCTGTGGTGATTCTCCAACCATAAAATAATTTTATTTATACCTCATAACTGTAAATTTGCTACTGTTATTAATTGTATTGTAAATACTTGTGTTTTCTGATGGTATTAGGTGACTGTTGTAAAAGGCTCACTTGATCTCCTAAGAGTCCTGACCCACAGGTTGAGATCTATTGGTACAAACTCTTCACCTTTTCAGATAGGGTCTTCTGCAACACAAGAGTGACCTTGAACTTCTAATGTTCCTACCACCACTTATTCAGTGCTAGGATCACATGGAAGTAGCACCATGCCCCTTAATGTGACACTGGGGACTGAACTGAGGGCTTTGTGCATACCAGGCAAATGCCCCACCAGCTGAGTCCAGTTTTATTTTTGGCTTTGTGAGATGAAGCTGTCCTGATATTCACTAGATAGCCAAGGGTGGCCTTGAACTCCTGATCCTCCTGCTTCTACTCCTGAGGTGCTGGGATGGCAGCCATTCCCTACCTGGCCCATCGTACTCTGTAATATTTGCACATGAATTCTATTTCATTCTCCGAGAAGCCATTAAGTAGCAGTTGCTATTATTATCTCAGCTTTGTCCCATTGACACCTATGTGGAACTCAGTGACATCTGTATGTCATGTTGGAATGAAAGTGGGGCACCTGTGATAATGAGGATCTTCATCTGCATTCTGGGAGCCTTGCAGATGGATTGGGTGTTCTTAGTACCCCAACTCATGGCTGGGGGGAGCTCTACCTTCTGCACACAATGCTGATGATGGAAAAGAGTATGACAGGGTGGAGAGATGGATCAGTGGTTAGGGGTGTGTACTATTCTTTTTGATGCTCTCCTTTTTAGTTTCTAGAACCCAGGTCAGGAAAGCGCACAGCCACATATAACTCCAGCTAGAGGGGAATCCAATCTCCTCTTCTGGCCTCTTAGGGCACCTGCACTTATATGCTGTAAGGATGGATTTCTTTATGTACATGCCACTTGCCAGGTCCAGAACATTGAAATTGTTCCCAGATAGGTATAGTTTTAATTCTTGGATGCTGTTACTTCTCCACATGTGACATCCTCTGCAAAAATCACATATCAAAGTCTGAGCTCCTTGGCCCTCAGAAAGTGTTTGTATTTGTGGAGGATGCCTTTAAAGATTGTTACAGTGAGCTGTGTGAAGTGTGACTGGGGTAGCCCCTTTTGATGATGGATTTGACAGGACTAAGGACCATTTAGAGTGTTGGTGAGACACACCTGTGGGCTGGTCTGTGAAGGCATTACCGGAAAGGTTGAACTGAACAGGACAGATGCATCCCCACTGTAGGCAGTGCCATCCCATGGGCCTAGATCCCTGGAGTGCATAAAACTGAACCTGAGTGAGCTAAGAATCAGTGGTCATCTCTTGCTTCCTGATGGTGAATCTAATGTGACTAGATATCTCACAGTATTCGGTAATGCCTTCCCAACCACGATGGACTGTGCCCTTGAACTGCGAACTACAATAAACTTTCCCTTTATTAAGTGGCCTTTGTCAGGTATTTTGGCATAGCAGTTGAGAATAATAACTAACACAGCCGGTCTCATTTATTTGGTGGCACCCATCAAGGAACATGTCCAAGGCCTGCAGTCTCCCATTGTCTGACTTTCACATCCTGGCCTTTGAAAGTCTTTCTGGAATCCTTCTCTGGCACACAAATATCTGTACTCATCAACACTCACCAGGCTTCAGAGCGTTAGTCCTTGAGGCATAGTCTCATTTGTTAGTCTGGAAGTTGATAGAATATTATATACGGTGTTTGCCAGGAGGAGAAGCAAGCTCTGGGGACTGCATCTAGTTGCATGTAAACATCTGGGTGTCCATGATGAAGCCAGGGACCCAGGCAATTGTCTGTTGCTAGGACACATCCTCTCTCTTTGTGCTACCCTGCTACCCTGAAATAACAATGACTCTGTTAACCTCGACTGAGCTTGGTTGGTTGTTTTTGTTTCCTTCTCTTCTGGGAGGCTGCCGAGTCTTGGAAAATGGGTGCAGATCAACCTCTCAGAGCTGGAAATTACTCTGAAATAATTTATGAGGGAGGAATCATTGAGCTAGAAATATCAGGGAGCAAGCTCCACGCCTGTGTATCTCCAGAGATGGGCTCTCCCTGAAGATAATAGTTCTTATGCCTGTTTCAGTAGTGGTGTGCTCTGCTCATCTGCTGATGGAGCTATACCTCTCTGTCTCCTGTGACTTCTGCATGTGTATGATCTTTTTAAAAAGAGTATCCCCCTTATCCTGTCTATTCTTTAAGACTCTAGAAAACAGTAGATTCCTATGTCTAAAAATAGGTCATGGCTAAGGAGATGGCTCCTTGTCATGCAACTCTGAAGATCTAAGTTTAATGCTCTAAAAGCTGGGGTGGCTGCATGTACATAATCCCACTACTGAACAAGCAGAGACAGGAGGATCCTTTCAGCTCCCTAGCCTGCAAGCCTAGGCAAAATGTTGAGCCCTAGATCCCAGCAAGAGACCATTCTCACAAAACAAGGTGGACAGTAACTGAGAAATGACACTAGAAGTCAACCCTTGGCTCCACCCGTTTGTGCACATTCGTGCATACAACTCCACTTCCCAAAACATGGTTGACGCCCAGTAAGCCTAGGCAAATGGCTGAACTCTAGTTCTCAGTGAGAGATCCTTCCTTAAAGTAAGGACGTCACTTATTGAATGACACCTAAGATTGTCCTCTACCTTTTACAGATGTGTATAAATGTACACACACACACACACACACACACACACCACAAATGGAGGGGTGGATGTTCTAAAGCCATAGAAGTTCAGAAAATAGCATAATGGATTTAATATACGCATTACCAAGCCTCAGCAACTCTTGGGTGTTCCAGCCCTTCCCCCACCCCAATCTCCCCACATACTTCTTTCTGCTCATTTCAGCAGATTTATTTGAGGTAGTAGATGTTTGCTGAGTGGACAAATGAGGAAATTTTTTTAAAAAAAAAAAGTGTTGAAGAGTAATTGCCATTTGATCCGTAACAGTAGAGCTTGGCTTCGGTTTAAGATACTGTTTCTAAACATACTCTGAAGCTCAGCTGAAGAAAAGCAAGAAAGAACGAAGAGTAACTTAGTACCCTAAGTAATTGAAAACCTGCATGCTGAGTGCTAAGTTGCTTTGTCCTTATCTTATTAATCAGACCTGGGCGGGGAAGAGGTGGAGGAAGACTGGAAGATATGTCCCAGGTTATTTTTTTTTAAATAATTCTTACATAAAACCTTCTCACGATTTATTTTTATTATTTTTAGTTTTGTGTGTGTGTGTGTGTGTGTGTGTGTGTGTGTGTGTATGTTTTGAGTACATTTGAATACAGTGTCCAGAGTCCCTGAAGCTAGAGACACATACAGACAAGTGTGAGAGGGGCTGACTTGAGTTCTTGGAATGGAATATCAGGTCTTAAGCTAATCTTTTTTTGACACTTGTATCATTGTTTTCATAACACATAGCCCTAGTATACATTTTCATTTATACTATATTACTACTACTACTACTACTACCATTATTGTTATTATTATTGTTATTATTATTATTATTATTATTGTTGTTGTTGTTGTTATTTATGATATGTGTTCGTGGGTACATATGCCATAGGACAGGTGTGGAGCTTGGAGAACTATTTTGTGGAGTTGGTCCTGTCCTCCCAATATGTGGGTCTTGGGGGTGGCGCTCATGCCACCAGGCTTGTTCAGCAATTGCCTTTACCTACTGAGCCTTCTTGCAGGCCCTAAGATTTTATTTCTAAGATGAGCTGATCAGAGGTTTGAAAGACACACTCCTTCAAATGTGTCCTGGCAGCTGAAGATAACCATCTGGGGCCAAACCATTTCCTTAAAGTAATTTATGCCTAAGGATATTGTGTTTTTCTTACAAAAATGTAAAAAAAAAAACTAACAAACAAACAAAAAGACAAACCATGGCCTATGGGCCTAGATGCCTGTTACAAGTCCTCTAAGGGAAAAATTGGTTGCTTCTTAGGGCTTGTCAGAGCTGGGCGTGGTGACACATGTCTTTCTTCCCAGTTAATAAGGAGGCTAATGCAAGATTTAAAGTTCAACACTAGCATGGACAATGTAGTCAGACCTTGTCTTAAACTAAAAAATAAAAAGAAGTTACAGGCTTGGTGATAGAGCTCCTGCCTAGAATCCCCCAGTGAGGGACTGGGGGCGTGGCTCAGTGGTAGAGCCCCTGCCTAGAATCCCCCAGGAAGGGGCTGGGGGCGTGGCTCAGTGGTAGAGCCCCTGCCTAGAATCCCCCAGGGAGAGGCTGGAGGCGTGGCTCAGTGGTAGAGCTCCTGCCTAGAATCCCCCAGTGAGGGGCTGGGGGCGTGGCTCAGTGGTAGAGCCCCTGCCTAGAATCCTCCCAGGGATGGGACTGAGGGTGTGGCTCAGTGGTAGAGCTCCTGCCTAGAATATCTGATCATCAGGGGAACTTTGACAATATATACAGCTATCTGTCTATGAGCACAGTCAAGATCTATGAGCATACACAGTTATGTATGTTAAGCTTCCAGCTTCCAAAAGAAGATCATACACAGCTGTGTATCTATATGCACAGACTACCTACGAAAGGGTGCAGGATACCCTGCCCAGATTCCCCCAGGAACCTATTTCTTCTGCTAGCTTTGTCATCCATTTCAGAAAGGAGGCAGCAGAATCTCCAGGTGCATGTCTATTCTTTGCCACTCATCTGTGAAGTTTTTCTACTGAAACCTAGATTTAAGAGTCAGGCACAGTAACAGAGCACATGAAGGCAGATGTGGTGTGCTGGGAAGAATAGCGTACAGAAAGCCAAGGGACCAAATTCTCTGGGTCACTTTCCCTTCTGAGACTCTCACCTACTCATTGCAAGCCAATGTCTGCATCGTCTGCCCAGTGGAAGAGATGTGCTCACCTCTGGGCCACCCTGCTGGAGAGTAGGTGAGTAAAGAATGGGTGTGGTCATTTCCATTGATCTTGATTTCAGCTGGCTCCACCCTCAAGACCAAATAAAACTCCCCTGTGATTAGCACTGAAGACTGGGGAAACTGTCTTTCTATTGTCTTTCTCATTTTTATTTAGTTTATGTGCATATGATCCCACAGTTGTGCTATGAGAACTGCTCAGAACAGCAGCTGTATGTGCTACTGGGATTTTTTAATATAAAGTTTCTCCATATGTCTTACAACATCTTGTAATCACCCTCCCCACTTCCTAGAATCCAGTCCTCTTGAAATGTTATTGCAGACCTTGATCCAATTTCAGACACTGTCAACTCTTGCTCATAAAAGAAACTGTGTATATAGCTTCTAGATTGTTCCTTTCCCTCTCTTGGACCATTCATTTTTACAGCTCAGTGCTATTCCCAGTTGATTCCGACAGGAAAAATGGAAGACAGTGTAATGTAGACATTACTTTCTCCCAGGCTAGAACTAGGATAAAATTTGGGCTAAAATATAGCTTGTCTGGGGATTTGAATTATTCTTGCTATATCTCCGCTTTTGACCATGCGTGTAGTCAGCAAAGGGTTAGATGAAGGTGGACAATGGGGTATTTCTGTTTGTGGTCTGTGGTGTCTGTTCTCTTAGATTACGTTCAGGGTTTCTATGGAACAAAAATTCTTAGACTCTTAGTTCTCACTTGGACTTTGGAGCCAACAAATGGTTCTTTTCTGGGGGATCATAGGGAAAAAAATGGGAGTGAAATAAAGAGCCTTTGGCAAAGTGTTCCTTTGATCTATCATGAAAAGTTTTATTGTTACAGACAGTCAAATACAATAGTGACATTTCTAAAAAATTTTCTCAAATGAGACAATGTGCGTGAGTGTGTGTGTGTGTGTGTGTGTGTGTGTGAGAGAGAGAGAGAGAGAGAGAGAGAGAGAGAGAGAGAGAGAGAGAGAGAGAGAGAGAGAGAGAGAGAGAGAGGATGGTGCTATGAATCATAAGTCTCCCCTGACTTTCATTTTTCATTTTTTGTAGATTTATTTCAGAGATATACACCCACTGGAAAATGCCTGGTTTGTAAGCCTAGTAAATGCTATGTGGTATCTGTGTGGATGATTTTGAAGTGCCATGGTATTCATGTTTATTCTAAGCAATGTTATGCTGGAAAATAATCTCTGGCAGTGAGGGAGGATATGCATGGTGGTTCGTGGTTGGTAGCTTTTGCTGATTTCCATGATGTAAATATTCCCACGAGGGTCTATTTTAAGCAGTGCTCTGTTGGTTCACAGCTCCAGGGCTAAGATGAAGGCATGCATTGGTTATTTGGAACTTTGCTAACTTTCCTTGCTTAGGTCCATTAGGTTCTGTGTTGGTAAAGGCTTTGGGTGTGGGGTTAGGGTGTGTTCTGGTGATTTGTAGCTACTTGTCAATTTCCCTGGTGTAAATACTCCCACCGTATTTGTTTGCTTCGAGCTAGGGATGCTTGACAGTGCCTTTGTACATGACTTAAATATTTGACTAACACCTCTAGCATATCTTTCCCAACAGGGTTTTGCTGCATGTCTTCTGATTTTTCTCACATATCCCTTTTAGGATTAAGATATTGGGTGTAGAACATCTCCATCTGTATGTGAAGTAACATCTTAAAATGTATCTCAAGATGTTGCCTGGATAACTTGCATCTTTACATCCTTGTGGGCTTTTTGCAGACACAGAGCCCTGTGGATGCTTCAGGTCATAGATAGAGGTCCTCAGTAGAAGCAGACTGGGTGACTAACAGCTCGGTACTTCTTCGTGATTTGGATCTCAGAGTGAGGATGAGAACTCTTTGCAAAATAAGTTAGTTATTCATTCAACAGCAGCATCATGGCTGATACGGGGTCAACACAAGAGTTAGGTCTAAGAGCAACTCTTCCAAAGAATGTGGATGCTAGAAGGTGTTGCCTCTTGCCATCTTGACTGCTGGCCCATCTCTAGGATTTTGGTTCTCTCCCGAGTCGACATAGTATAACAATCTTTCCCATGTAGTAGGTTGTCAGGGTTTGAGATCATGGTCTCTATTTGGCTTAGAATTCACCAAATAGGTTAGACTGGCTGACCTGTGAGTCTCTGGGGATCCACCTATCTCCATATCACCAGTTCTGGGATTACAAGTGCGTGTAATCATGACCATCATACCTCTTCCCATACATGTGTGTGTATGAGCACATGTTGTGCATATATATATATATATATATATATATATATATATATATATATATATGCATATTTATATCTGGGTGGGTGTGCAGTACTTATGTGCAAGTACATGTGGAGGCCCAACGTTGATGTTGCAAATCACCCTCCATCATTCTTCCACCTTGGTCCTCGATGCAGGGTCTGTCAATCAAAACCCAAGCTTGCAGAAATAGCTAGTATCAATATAGCTTGTTCTGGTGACTGCATGTCTTCACCTCCCAAGACTGGCATGACAGGCAGGCTACGGCACCCACCCTGTATTTTAATTGGGTTCTGGGGATCTGAACTCGTGTCCTCATGTTTGTGTGGAAAGTATTTTAATCACTGGATAATCTTTTATGCCCAGGTGAGCATTTTTTTTTTCTTTTAAACTTGGTTTTGGGAGATTAAACTCAGGTTTGCATGCCTGTGAGACAAGTGCTTCACGGAGCCACCTCCCCAGCTCCAGCGAGGGCTTTTTGAGTAGTCTGTACACAGGCTTTCTGATGGTAGTTTTGTGTGGAGTTAGTGAGGGGAGAGAAAAGAGCGTAGAGTTGCTTCTTCTGGGTCAGCTGATAACCAGCTGGCTTCCATCCTCTAAAACAACTTGTTTCCCTGGACCCTTGGGATACTTTTGTGAATGTAGTTTTCCTGAAAAGAGGAAGAATAATTGAAGTACACACTGTACTCTTCTCATACAGCTGCATCTACTAGCTAGCTCCCTGGGTAGACTCTTTCAGGTTGGATTGCCTTCCTAACACTTAATTCTTTTATTGTGTTACAGTCCACATTTATCTAGTCCATTGAATCCTTAACACCCAGAAGCAGAGATGGTTTCATCTTGCTTTCATTTCTTCAGTACGTTTGACTGATAGACAGCACCTATTAAGCTGTCGAAGGGTGTGGCAGCTGGGCAAGTGTAGGGCTCTTTCAAAGTGAGGCGTAGTGTGGTCCCAGCATGTAATCACAGCACTTGGGAGGCTCTCGAGTTTGAGGCCAGCCTGAGCTACTAAGAGAAATCCTATCTCAAAAACAAAGCAAAACAAGGATCTAGAGTAGCAGTTCTCAACCTGTGGGCTGAAACCCCTTTCACAGGGGTTGCCTGGAAAACATGGATGATTTGTATTATGATTCATAACTGTTGCAAAATTACAGTTTTATAAGCAGCAACAAAAATAATTTTATGGTCAGAGGTCACCACAACATGAGGAACTGTATTAAAGGGTCACAGCATTAGGAAGGTTGAGAACCACTGTTCTAAAGAGATGACTCAGCAGTTAAGAGCACTTACTGTTCTTGCAAAAGATTAGAATTCAGTCCCAGCACTCACTTCAGGAAACTCACAACCAGTTCTAACTTAAGGGATGGGGCATAGATTAGAGATGGAAGAATAAATATATATTAAACCTAAAATATGTAAATAGAAACAGCAAAATTAAACAAAAAGGGTGAGAAGTTGGGCAGATTGGGCACATTATAGATACGAAGAGTCAAAATGATCTTCACAGTTTGCCTGAAAGTTCTTTGGAATTCTGGAAGCTCTAAGTGAGTCCATTAGAAGTAGACATCTGTCTCGAGGAGCAGGGAACATTTCCCTCTTGGGAATAATGACTGTCATTGTCTTTGTCACCCCATCCCATCTGTGGGTTCTCTCACTTATGAGCATGCTGCTTCCGTGCTGTGGGTGGTCATCGCTGCAGGAAGACTGCCAGCCTTGAGGAGGGAGGGAATGTCAAGATCCACTGTCTCTTTGCAGTTTGGAATTTTCATCTTCATACAGAGCCTGTGTTCAGAGCCTAAGGTATCCGAGCATTTGTCCCATGCTTCTTTGCTGAAGATACTTAGCAGAAGGTCAACCATGGGAGCTCAGCTGAGTTTTGAGGTGTGCTCAGGGGAGAGAGGATTAAGGGTACAGTCATAAGCCATGTAGAAGCTAATCCCGATGACCAATGTAACTGGATCAAGAGACCCCTTTAGGAGATATGTAAAGCATACTTCTGGGCATGCTTGTGAAGCTTTCTGGAGTGGATTAAGGATGGAAGACCTACCCTGAGTGGAGGTAGCATCATTCTCTAGGCTGAGGACCTAGGTGGATTATAAAGGGTAGGAGAGGGGTGGAGATGGCTCAGCGGTTGAGAGCACTTACTTCTCCCACAAGACCTGAGTCTGGTTTCTAGCACCCAGTGCCTCACAACTGTAACTTCAATTCCGAGAAGTTCAACACTCTCTTCTGGTTTCCACGGGCACCAAGCATATATACATTATGCACAAGCAAACATGCAAGGAAAACATTTATATACATTTTAAAATAGATGATGGATAGATAGATAGATAGATAGATAGATAGATAGAAAGACAGAAAGACAGACAGACTGACCAACCGACCAACCTTTAAAAGGGTGTGGAGAAAACCAGCTAGCATGAGGGAGGAGTTCTCTCTGCTTCCTGGCTGTCATGTGAACTTCTTTGTTCCCCAGCATTTATGCCATTTTGGTACTCTGAGTGCTGGGATCAAAGACATGTGCCACCATGCCTGGCTTTGGTGGGTCTGAAGAAATAGAGCCAGCTGACCACGGGCTGACCTTCTCAAAACATGAACCAACCAAAACCAACCCTTTCTGTCTTAAATTGTTTCAGATATTTTTCCCCAATAATAAGAAACAGCATAAACAACAACAATCATGTCAAGAATATAACTAGCCCACCATGTGCTAGTTATCACATCTGTGCTTAATCTCCATAGCAACCCTATCAACAGGTTGTTTTATCAGGACCTGTTTACAGAATGAATGAAAGGAGGCTCTGAGGAGAGGGCCAGGGATGGCTCAGCGGTGAAGAGCACTTGCTGCTCGCAGAAGATCTGAGTTTGGTTTCTAGCACTCAGTAGCTCACATCCAGGGAATCCCACACTTTCTTATGGTTTCGATGGACATCAGTCATGAACATTATGCTCAGGCATACACATGTATGTGTGTGTTGCATTTTAGTGTCTATGGTACATGTATGTGTGCATGTATGAGAAAGCCAGAGGTAAAGTGCAGGTTTTGTTCCTCAGGAGCTGTCCACCCTCTTACTGAGATGAGTCTCCGTTGTTCTGGAGCTCATCAAGTAGGCTAGGCCCACAGCCTAGTGAGCCCCAGTGAGAGCTGCCTCTACCTCTCCATCTCTGGAATTATAAGCATGTGTCACCAAGCCTAGATTTGGTGGGGTTTTTTTTGTTTGTTTGTTTTGTGTGTGTGTGATTTTGCATAGGTTCTGGGGATTCAGCTCAGGCCTTCCTACATGCAAGGGAAGTCCTTTCCTTCTGGGTTATCTTCCCAACCTGTCAGAGATGTATATTGTCTTGCCTCAGGTCACCCGCACCCTTGTATTAATTTCTCAGGCAGGTTTCCACAAATCACCCTATTGAAAACTGGCTCCACACAAGAGCCGCCCTCTCCCCTCCCCCCTTTTTTCTCTCAGACATTTTACAACCTACAGACCTGAAATCAAGCTGAACCTAGGGTCATACTCCTGATGAAGTTTTCCTAGACTCTTTTAGCTTCTGGTGGTCGAATGTCTACATTGAGTTGGCATGTCTGTTGGGATTGCCTCAGTTAAGTTAATTATGGAAAGACCTGGCTAATTTGGGGTGGCATCATTCCCAAGGCAGTGGATCTTTAACTATTAAAGAGCGGAGAAATCTAGCCAAGCCCAAGCAAGTGACCAAGTGATAATGTACCCATTCATATGTGATGTTATTGAGCGACATTCCTGCTCCTCTGGCTTGACTTTCCCCTAGTGATAGACTGTGACCTGGGGTGTGTGGGAGCTAAATTAAGCCCTTTCTTCCCTAAATTGCTTTTTAAAATGTTTTTAAAATTGTATGTGTGCGTGCATGTGTATGTGTATTCTGCAAGTGGAGATATAGATGATATAGATAGAAATAGATATAGATAAAATGTGCATATATTCAGCATGTGGATATCTATATAGACATAAGTATAGGTATAGATTATAGCTATAGATATAGCTATAGATATAGCTATAGATATAGATATAGATATAGATGTGTATGTATTCTGCAAGTGGAGATATAGTTACAGATATAGGAGTGTGTGTGTCTGTGTGTGTGTGTGCATGTGTGTGTGTGTGTGTGTGTGCATGTGTGTGTGTGTGTGTGTGTGTGTGTGTGTGTGTGATAACAGTACCTGCAAAGGTCAGGAGTCCAGAGCCCTGGAGCTAGAATTATAGGCAGTTGTGATATGGATGCTGGGAAGTGAACTTGGGTCTTCTACAAGAAAGGTACATGCTCTCAATCCCTGAGCCATTCTTTCTGGTTCCCAAAATTGCTTTTTGTCAGGGTATTTTTTTATCACAACAAGAAGAAACCAGGATGTGAGTGAAGAGGTAAAGAGAGCTTTAGTGGTCTAACCTGTGCTGTTTAGATAAGAGACTCCACCTCAGGTCTCCAGCATAGTTATCTTGTCAAGGGAATAGAGATGAAATATGCCATTTAGTTCCAGCTCATGTGGAGACAGGCACATTACACTTTGCTGGCATCTGCAACCCCCAGATGCACAAGCCAGAGAAAGGAATTCTAGGACTGTGGCAGCTGATGTGAGTGCATTTGCTTCCCATGAGTGATGGTCCCCAGAGTGTCACTAGACTGATGAGCACCCTTGCTATTGAGCATCCACAGGCCTCACGTAGAAACAGGGAGACTTTCTTTGTCATCTTCTGACATCTCTCACTTTTTCCTTTGTGAGCTCCTCCCTGCATCAAGCCCTTTCCTGAAAGCCATGGCAGTCTCTACATGTAGCTATTTCCTCACGTTGGAAATTGCGCTGGTGATTTTGAATTTGTGACAAAATTATATATATTTTCTGATATTTGAAAAATCCATTTTGACCTAACTACCTCTCCGTGTGGGAACAATTTATGATTTTCCACTTGGTGTTTTGAAAGTTCATTTGGAAAATATAAGAAAAAATTTGACCCATAAATTTCAGGTTAGCTTCCTGGGATAAAAATGGCCTACCTGCCAGGGACACTATCCAGAAACACATCTGATCCCTCTAGCCCAGGTCATGGGTTATTATCTGTGCATTTTTTTTTCTATTTCTTTACCACTTAGCTTTTGCCTAGGTGGTAAGTGACAATACCACCCCATGTGCTTGCCTGGGGCATTCCTTGAAAATTGTTTACATGAGGTGTGTTATTTTTATTATCACTGTGATCAAAATACCCAACAGAAGCAACTTAATGAGGACTAATTTTAGTTCACTGTTAGATGGGTTACAGTCCATCACAGCAGGTGTTTTAGTTTAACATGTATTGCTGTGATAAAACACTCTCTTTGACAAGAAAAAGGGTTTATATGGTTTAAGTCCCAATTTATACTCTATTTGTATGGAATAAGTCAAGGCAGGAACTCGAAGCATCTCACACACAGTTAGGAGCATAAATGTACGGATCTTAGCTTGCTTGTTCTCCTCCGGCTTTCTCCAGTCTTAAAAACAGTTCAAGACTTTTTGCCTAAGAAATGGTGCTGCCCACTACGGTCTGGCTCCTTTCACATCAGTTAGCAACCACACTACAACCATACTCACAGGCTAATCTGATTTGGACAGCTGCTTAGTTGAGGGGCTTTTCTCAGATGATTCTAGGTTGTAGCAGGTTGACAGTTAAAAACTAACAAGGAAAGTATGGTGGCCTGAGAGGCTCCCAGCTGTGTCAGTGGAGGCTTGCTTGTGTCTGGTTGGGTCAGGAAGCAGAGAGAAATTAACCTGGTACCCAGAGTGCTTTCTCCCCTCTCTCTTTTTTTTTTTTCATTTAGTCTGGGACCCCAGCCCATGGAATGGTGCCATTCCTGGAGCCTGAGTCTTCCCTCCTCACTTAAGCTTCTCTTGAAGCAGCCTCACGGATACGTCAGAGGTGTGCTTCACTAATGCCATAATCTAGTCAAGTAGACACTCAAAATTAACCAGCCTCATATGGTGCACATCCCACAAACATCCATGTGGTTCAGGATGCTCTGCGCCTTCCAAAATCCATTTTGGGAAATGCTTTCCTCCTTGAACTAAACCTCCGACAATGCCTGTTCTTTATAATGACAACTGGCAGGCTCATGGTTCCCGACTGTGAGAGCAAGGCCTAGGTGGCCTGTCTGGTTTTCAGTTCAGTTTAACAAGCATTCAGAGTTTGAGACACAACCAGATGGAGACCTTTGAGCTTGGCAGGATCAACAGTAATCGAATTCACATAGAAGAGTGAAGGAAGAGGAGACTCAGAAAAACAAAGAAGAGGGTCTTATTATTCTTTGACCCTCCATCATTTAACCCTCTGTTGTGCACTAGCAGGAGTTCACTTGCTGTTTGTGGAATGAAGGAAGAAAAAAAAATCTTTTACTGAAGTAGAGAGCTTGGTGCATGGCTCTATGACAAAAGGAGACTCTATACAAGAGCAGTGAAGTGTTGCTCATGTCTAGTTGGATTAGGAAGCAAAGAGAAATGAATCTGGTACCCAGGAACAATGTACAAGTGGGCTTGGGATGGGAGAGGATTCCAGGGGATACAGTGATTGTCTCAACTTCAGGAGAGATGGAGGAGTAGGGATGTGTATCTGTCATAGGGTTGGTTTCAGAGGAAGCCAAAAACAAGTAGTAGATATTTCCTGTGAAGATGCTAAAGCCACACAGGAGCTGTGGGAGGGTGTTAGTGTCTTTTCTCATTGCTGTGATAAAACATCTGACAAAAAGGAACCCAAGGGAGGGGTTTATTTTGGCTCAAGGTCTAAAGGAGTACAGTCCATCAAGGAAGGGGGTTCATAGTGGTGGGAGCAGGAGGCAGATGCAGTCAAGAAGCAGAGAGGCATGCCTGCTTGCTCTCAATTTTCTTTCTTCTTGTTATCAGTCTGAGATTCCAGCTCATGGGATGCTACCACCATATTTAGGGTGTGTCTCCCCTGTTTAGTTAAACCTCTCTGGAAATTCTTTCATAGACAATATCAGAGTTGTTTGACAGGCTTACTCTAAATCCAGTCAAGCTGACAATTATCCATCTCAGACGGGGTCTTAGAGGCTCCTTGGGACAAATGGCCAGGAGTAACTAGGAAATTTTGGCAGGGCGTGAAAGGAAACTTTGGGTTACAGTGGAATTTGGGAAAGAGAGACATCAGAAGAGTGATGATGAGGCACAGAGTGGTACTTGAGCTCCAGAAGTACTCAGACTTAGAGATGTTCTATAGGCACATGGCTCCCAGAACTCACATCTCCACAAGGCTCTCAGACCCGAACTCTACTCATAACTCACACAACTCAGCTATCCACAGGCTTAACCGAAGGAGGGTCATATCCCCTGCTGGAGTTACAGATGATTAGAAGTGACTCCACTTGGTGCTGGGATCAGAACTCTGGTCCTCTGTAAGCACAGCAAATACTTGTAACTGTTGAGCTGTTCCTCCAGCCCATCTTCAAAGTTCTTAAAACCCCTTTTGTTAGGATGGTCTCTAGTCCTGCCAGGCTTTGGTTAGATCCAATTCTAATAATTCTGAACACTGGTCAATGAAACTGGTTCCACAGCAACAGTCTTCTTATCTAGGAGGAGTCTGTGCTTCTTCATTGATTTCAATAGTTTATTTTTCTTGACATTTATTGCCTGAGGTATTCCTAGATAATTATTATGTTAATATTTTAGCTTGTATTTTTTCTCATTATGCATTCTAATTGATTTATATTAGGGAAGGTGGTGGTTTCCATTGTCTGTGTTCTATATACCTATCTCTATATCACTGGATTTCTATACTTACTTTCTGAATCATTATTTTGATTATTCCATGCTTTCCAGGTGTTTAATCACATATCTGAAATGCAAATCATGCTAACATTCTTTCCCAAATGCAAGTTTGAATTTCCAAAAAAGAATATTTTTTAAATTATTTCAACCTTTTCTTACATTTGCTCATCAGCCTAGAATTTTTCTGTGTTCTGAGTCATTAGTTTTCAGTTTTATTCCCACTTTTTGTTTCCTATTTACTTTATTTCCTTGTTCCTACAGTAGAATGCTGGGTTCATTTGTTTTAACATTTTTCTTATTTAATACTAAAAATAATTAAGGCTGTGGTCTTTATTTTGAATACTTGTAACACTGCTGTAGATCATTTCCCTTTCAGGTATCATATTTTCCATCCTTGTTTGTAACTAGATTTGATGAATTGTTTTCCTTGTTTCTCTTTTCTGCAGTGATGTCCTGGGAGAAGGAAATCAATAGCAGATAAACAGTCTAGAAATTGTCACTAGAGAAAAAGTGCCAGGCTGGAAAACACCATAGATAGGGAAGGTGTACAGTGCAGATAAATGAGCAGTGTGAGTTTGAATCTGAAACACCCAACAAGCTCACTCTCATTCTCCAGATGGTAGTGCTGTTTTGACGGCTGTGGTGCCTTTAGGAATTGGAGCCTGCCTGGAGGAAGTATGTCACAAAAATGAGCCAGTGGCTCTACCTGGCTCTGGTTCATGCCATGATCTTTGCCTCCTGATTAGCCATGGTGTCCATAAACACCTGCTTCATGCTCCTGCCACCATGCATAAAGCTAGTCTGCATTGCTTACCCACCATGATGGAATGAGACCCCTGAAACCAAAAGCCAAGATAGATCCTCCCTCTCTAAAGTGGTTTCTGTGATATGTTTTGTCATAGCAACAAGAGCAGGAGTTGGAAGAGTATCTCTGTAGTTAGAGTGCTTGTGTTGCAAATGAGAATATCTGAGTTTGAATCCCTGGCATCCACATAAGACCTTGAATGTTGTACATTTGTTTATAATCCTTGTGATGATAAAAGAGGAGACAGAGACCAACAGATTTTTGGGCGCTCCTTGGCTAACTAGCTTAGGTTACTTGGTAAAAACCCAGGGCAGTGACTGGCCCTGTTTTAAACAGAAGATGGAAGGTGACTTAGAAATAACACCTGGGGTTGACCTCTGACCTTCACGGGTACATTATGCATGTGCTGTTGCTGTTATAAAATACCCTAGCCAGAAACAACTTAGGAGAAGAAAGCATTTATTTGGCTTATACTTCCAGCCCACAGTCTGTCATTGAGGGGAAGCCACACAGGAACTGAAGTGATTAGCCACATCATGTCCAGAGTAAAAAGTAAATGGAAACTAATGTATCCACCCATGCTGCCTGCCTGCTTGCTTACTCAGTTCTCTTTGTCCTCTATTATGTAGTCTGGACCAGCTGAATAGGGAATGGTGTTGCCCACAAGGGCTAAATATTTCTGCAACAAGTAGCAGTAAGCCAATCATCCAATCTATGTAATTCCTCATGACTCCAAGTTGTGGAAAGTAGGCAAACTAATCATCAAGGAGCAAAAATGAACACTCCGCATATATACTCATAAGAAAGAGAGGAAGGAAGGAAGGAAGGAAGGAAGAAAGAAAGAAAAAGAAAGAAAGAAAGAAAGAAAGAAAGAAAGAGAGGGAAAAGAAGGCAGAAAGAAAGAGAAAGAAACTAACAGTCCACCAAACTGGTAGTAGTAACACCCCCACATATATACACATAGATAAAAAGGAAAGGAAGGAAAGAGGAAGGAAGGAAGGAAAGAAAGAAAAACTAACAAACCGCCAACTACTACCAAAGTGTAGTAGTAGATTTTTTTTCAGATAGATTCTAGAATCACCAACATGAGACATTTTATGTGTTAGACTACATAAACCTACTGAAAATATCAAGTCTGAAAGGATAAGAGTTGTTGAAAAGATTATTTCAAATCTTTATGAAAAAGTTTTATTTTTTCAAAGTACTATCATTGTCTTATTTCAACTTGGGGGGGGTCAGTATGTACAGATTGAGTGTGTTTTGAACATCTTTATTAAGATACAAATATATGAATAATGTTTATAGGTGTGGATACATTTGTGAATTGATCGCTATCTTACACACACACACACACACACACACACACACACTCACATTTTTTTAAATGTCTATTCTGGCCATTGCCTCATGCTCACTTGAGGAGGAAATGCTTTCTGACTGAGCCAGCTCCCCAGTCCCCACAGTAGGTCCTTTAGGCTTTGTTGTCTTCTGGGAGTCTTAGTCTCATGATTACCTTGCACCAGAACTGAGACTTCTAACAAAATATGCAGAGCATAATTTCTCACCATATTCTTAAAGCAGAAGAAATGTCCATCCATGTGACTATAGCAGACTGATCTGGTCATACTGGGGAGTACTATTCAGCAGTATAAAAGGAAGGAAGTAATATTCATTATACAACATTGGTACTCTAAAAGTAATTTTTTAAATACAGAAAACCAGACAATTAAGATTCCATATGGTTTTCTTTTATATTATGTTCTGTGCTGTATGACTCCATTTCTACAGAGTTCTACAATAGAAAAAATATAATCTCTTGGATGGAATTACAAATGTTTTCTTCTTGGGGTAAAGATAAGGAAGATTAAGTTGAAAGAGATAAGACGGAACTTTCTTGGATGATGGAATGCTCTATCTTGTCTTGGACAGTGGCTATACAAGGAGTGACAGATAATTGTACTTTCTTATGTGAAAATTATGCATCATATAGCATACAAGTACAGCTACATATTGTTAGTTAGATGTTCAGTCTCTACGACCAAATATTTGAGGATACAATGAAGAAAGAATTTCTTTTGACTCAGGGTTTCAAAGTTGTCATTCCTTCAAGATAAGGAGGTACAGGTGGAGGGCAGTAGCTCACATCATGATAGCTAGGAAACAGAAGGAAAAAGTTACACTGGCGGGTGTTTCCCAACCTTTTATTCTTTTCTGGAGCCTAGCTTGTGAGCTGCTGCCCACATGCATAGGGAGTCTTCCTTCATTAGTTCACCTTCCCTAGAAATACCTCACTATGGTGTCCTTTACTAATCTCCCAGACATCTCTGCTTCCAATCAAGCTAACAGTGATGATAGAACAGCACACTACATCAGTGAACTAATGACTACACATTTTAGAAACATGAACAATAATGGGGAGAAGAGCAAAATGCAAGGATGTATTTTAACTAATTAAATGAACAGAAATAAAATGAGCATGATACCGATAATACTTATTAAGTCAATTTAGAGAATAAGGGAAGGTTAAGCCAATGCCAAGCTTCAAAGTTAATTCACAAGGAAGAAACAAAAAGGCTCCACATTCATTTACTGTATGGTGATGGTCACTCATTAGAGCCATGAGCATTCCAGTGTAAAACCAACTAAGTACCAAGCAACCAATTAAATAACCAAATAAGTAACCCACCAAGCAGCCAACTAGCAAAGCAAACACACAAGCAACAAAACTAATAATCAGCCAGCCAGCCAGCCAGCCAGCCAAACAGCCAACTATACAAGCTAACAAGCAAGCAACCAACCAACCAACCTGTTAACCAGTTAGCCAGTCAACCAACCAACCAGTCAGCCAGCCAACCAACCAACCATCAACCAACCAACTGTCCAACCAACAACCAACCAAATGACCAACCATCCAACTACCAACCATCTAACCACCAGCAACCATCCATCCATCCACTCACCTACCCGTCCATCCATCATCCACTCACCTATCTATCTATCCATCCATCCACTCACCTACCCATCCATCCATCCATCCATCCATCCATCCACCCATCCATCCATCCAGTTAGCTAACCAAACAACCATCCATGCATCTATCCATCCACTCACCCATCCATCCATCCATCCATCCATCCATCCATCCATCCATCCATCCACTCACCCATCCATCCATCCATCCATCCATCTAGTTAGTTAACCAAACAACCATCCATGCATCTATCCATTCACTCATCCATCCATCCATCCATCCATCCATCCATCCATCCATCCATCCATC
>JADRCD010231490.1:0-11560 GCA_019843815.1 Montemys delectorum
TATCATATCATCAGCAAATAGTGATAATTTGACTTCTTCCTTTCTAATTTGTATCCCTTTGATCTCCTTTTGTTGCCTAATTGCTTGGCTAGGACTTCAAGTACAGTATTGAATAGGAAGGGAGAGAGTGGGCAGCCTTGTCTAGTCCCTGATTTTAGTGGAATTGCTTCAAGTTTCTCTCCATTTAGTTTGATGTTGACTATTGGTTTTCTGTATATTGCTTTTACTATGTTCAAGTATGGACCTTGAATTCCTGATCTTTCCAAGACTTTTATCATGACGGGATGTTGGATTTTGTCAAATGCTTTCTCAGCATCTAGTGAGATGATCATATGGTTTTTTTCTTTGAGTTTGTTTATGTAGTGAATTACGTTAATGCATTTCCATATATTAAACTATCCCTGCATCCCTGGGATGAAGCCTACTTGATAATGATGGATGATCATTTTGATGTGTTCTTTGATTCGGTTTGCAAGAATTTTATTGAGTATTTTTGCATCGATATTCATAAGGGAAATTGGTCTGAAGTTTTCTTTCTTTGTTAGGTCTTTGTGTGGTTTAGGTATAAGAGTAATTGTGGCTTCATAGAATGAATTGAGTGGAGTGCCTTCAGTTTTTATTTTGTGGAATAGTTTGAGGAGTATTGGTGTTAGGTCTTCTTTGAAAGAGTATGTTAAAACTCTGTACTAAACCCATCTGGTCCTTGGCTTTTTTTGGTTGGGAGACTATTAATGACTGTTTCTATTTCATTAGCAGATATGGCACTCCTTAGATCGTTGATCAGATCTTGATTTAAATTTGATTCCTGGTATCTGTCTAGAAAATTGTCCATTTCATCTAGGTTTTCCAGTTTTGTTGAGTATAGGCTTTTGTAGTAGGATCTCATAATATTTTGGATTTCCTCAGTGTCTGTTATGTCTCCCTTTTCATTTCTGATCTTGTTAATTAGGAAACTATCTCTGTGCCCTCAAGTTAGTCTGGCTAAGGGTTTATCTATTGTGTTGACTTTCTCAAAGAACCAGCACCTGGTTTGGTTGATTCTTTATATAGTTCTTTTTGTTTCTATTTGGTTGATTTCAGCCCTGAGTTTGATTATTTTCTGCCTTTGACTCCTCTTGGGTGAATTTTCTTCTTTTTGCCTTCAGGTGTGCTGTCAAATTGCTGGTGTATGCTCTCTCCAGTTTCTTTTTGTAGGCACTTAAAGCTATGAATTTTCTTCTTAGGACTGCTTTCATTGTGTTCCATAAGTTTGGGGATGCTGTGGCTTCATTTTCATTAAACTCTAGAAAATCTTTAATTTCTTTCTTTATTTCTTCCTTGACCAAGTTATCATTGAGTAGAATGTTGTTAAGCTTCCACATGTATGTGGGCATTCTATTGTTTATGTTGTTATTGAGGAGCAGCCTTAGTCCATGGTGATCTGATAGGATACAAGGAATTATTTCAATCTTCTTGTATCTGTGGAGGCCTAATTTGTGACCAATTATATGGTCGATTTTGGAGAAGGTACCATGAGGTGCTGAGAAGAAGGTATATCCTGTTTTTTAGGATAAAAAGTTCTATAGATATCTGTTAAATCCATTTGTTTCATAACTTCTCTTAGTCTCACTGTATCCTTGTTTAGTTTCTGTTTCCATGATCTGTCCATTGCAGAGAGTGGGGTGTTGAAATCTCCCACTACTATTGTGTGTGGTGCAACGTGTGCTTTGAGCTTTAGTAAAGTTTCTTTTATGAATGTAGATGCCCTTGCATTTGGAGCATAGAGGTTCAGAATTGAGAGTTCATCTTGGTAGATCATACCTTTGATGAATGGAGTGTCTCTCCTTATCTTTTTTGATCACTTTAGGGTGAAAGTCGATTTTATTCAATATTAGAATGGCTACTCCAGCTTTTTTCTTGGGACCATTGGCTTGGAGAATTGTTTTCCAGCCTTTTATTCTTTGGTAGTGTCTGTCTTTGTCACTGAGGTAGGTTTCCTGTATGCAACACAATGTTGGGTCTGATAGTCTATGTCTTTTTATTGGAGAGTTGACTCCATTGATATTAATAGATATTAAGGAAAATTGTTGCTTCCTGTTATTTTTGTTAGAGCTGGAATTCTGTTCATGTGCTATCTTTTTTTAGTTTTGTTGGAAGATTAAATTTTTGTTTTTCAGGGATGTAGTTCCCCTCCTTGTGTTGGAGTTTTCCATTTATTACCCTTTGAAGGGCTGGATTTGTGGGAATATATTGTGTGAATTTGGTTTTGTAATGAAATACTTTGGTTTGTCCATCTATGGTGATTGAGAGTTTTGCTGGGTATAGTAGTCTTGGCTGGCATTTGTGTTCTCTTAGGGTCTGTATGACATCTGGATCTTCTAGCTTTCATAGTCTCTGGTGAGAAGTCTGGTCCTGCCTTACAAAGTCATCAGAGAGAAAATGGCGGATTTCTCCTGAGTCCCTGGGTTAAGCACTCTCTGGAGGCAGGCCCTCCACTTGCAAGGAGGGGGCAGAGAGGGTTGCTGATCCACCTCTGTCACTCAGAAGCCGAGAGGATCCTGTCCCTACTGCCCTGCAACTCCCCTGTGACTCCCCTGTGACTAGTGAGGCCTGTGCCTCCTGACTGGCCCCGCCTTAGAAAGTCACCTGAGAGAAAAATGTCAGATCTCACCTCAGTCTCTGGATTAAGGCACTCCCTGGAGGCAGGCTCTCCACTTGCAGGGAAGGGGCAGAGTGGGTCGCTGATCCACCTCTGTCACTCGAAAGCTGAGAGCTTCATTAATTCTTAGAAAACTTCCTACATTATATATTTTTATCCTATTCACCCCCTCACCTCCTCCTGTTTCTAACCTGTCCAAGATTTTTTCCCCACTCACCTAACCTTGAGCAATCTTCTTTCTGTATTCTCCCTTCCCATTGAGTCCATTTGTGTTACACAGCTACTTCCAGGAGTGGAGCCTTCTCTGAAGTGTGGTTAACATACCAGAGGCAATGTCATTAAAGAGATCTGACTCGTCCCCTCCTAACGTCCATCAGATGCCAATAATGCCTCACCTTGTAGGATCAGTTCATAAGATAAAGCTTTAATAAATTTGATAATGAAAAGAGGTGAGAAAGACACCCACCAGACAAGGGGCAACCCTTACTAACCTTGGAATCCCCTACTTCTAGACACTTTGCCTATCACTACTGTGCCAGATGTTTTTATGTCAACCTGACACAGGACAGTTATTGAAGACATGGAAGTGTAGTGGGGATTTTGTTTATTTTTTTAACACAGAAATATTATGCAAATATGCTTTTTTTTTAATCCCAGGTATGGGATATGAGACTTCAGGTTGTCCACAGTAGCTAACTATGATGTCTAGAGCTCTGGTAGAAGTGTAATTTTGCCTGCTGAAGATATTTGGAATAGTTTGGAGTTCAAGGGACTCTTCAGACAATGTATAAATGCCAGAGTCCCAAGAGAGGGCAGGGTTGCTGCTCCACATGCTGTAGCTGATTCCTACTGTTTCTGTTGTTTCTGTTTTTGCCGTTGTTTTTGTTGCAGTTGCTGTGGTTGCTGGTTGTTGATAGGATGCTGTTGGTTGCTGTTTGTTAAGTAGAAGAAATTGGACTTGCCCCAAGGAACTTGACACCCCTAATCAACAGGAAGTAATCTAATGATATTGATGTCCACTTTCTCCTCTAAACTTCTAAACTATTTAGTGTGGGGAGATTGGAGGGGTGGTGAAAAGTGATAGGAAAAAAAAAACCTAATAAAGTAGCCAAGAGGCTGATTACAAGGGAGCCTCAACTGAAAAGAGGCCTCTATAAAATCAAGCTATAGGCAAGACTTAATTAGTGATTGAGGCTGGAGCACTTAGCCCACTGTGGGTGGTGCCATCCCCGGGCTGATAGTCTTATGTTCTATAAGAAAGCAGTCTGAGCAAGCCATCAGGAGCAAGCTAGGAAGCAGCACCCCTCCATGGCCCCTGCATCAGCTCCTGCCTCCAAGTTCTTGCCCTGCTTGAGTTCCTGTCTTGGTTCCCTTCGATGAGGAGCTGTGATGTAGAAGCATAAGCCTTTTCTTTCTCAGCTTGATTTTTGGTCACAGTGTTTCATTACAGCAATTGAAACTCTAGCTAATACAACTATGAACACTTAGTTCTTTCTATAAAATATGTCATAGCTATCTCTTCCATTCAAGATTTTATTTTATATACACATTGTCCTAAATTTGGTCATCTGGAGTCTATTCAGTTTAGTTGTTTTTCCTCTGGACACATCCCCATCAGTCCTTATAGTGTATGGCTTTCTAACACAAGATATTTCAGCCATACCCTGTCCTTTTCTTGATCCAATCATTGTTCCATGCATCCGTGGTTGCTTTGGTGGTTAATTCTGTTTAATAAGTGAAACTGTATCTTCCTTGTTATTTCCCTGCATTTATCCAATTGAGAGCCTGAACAGTTGCTGAGCCTGTATTAAACATTTCCAATAAGTGTTAGTGAGATTAATTCCTTCCAATGATGTGGGGACACCTGAGTGTCCTGTTGATGGATAGAATGGTGAACAGGAAGAGACAGGGGGTGGATGAGAGCTGTAGCTGGCAGCCTTCATTGGCTAGCACAGGTCAATATGTCATCCAATTCACTCTGTCCAAATGTCAAGATAATTACCTATATCCTACGAGTTCTGGGAAAATTAATTTTCTAATGCTTTTAGAGGTGCTTGAAGATCAAGAGTCCTATGGTTACGTTAATATTATTATCTTAAATGATCCTCTTGATCCTGAGTGGAAATTAGCTGGCTAAGTAATACAGTGAAACAACATGAGATTCATCATCACAAATCTGAAGGGTGCCTCTGAGTAGGAGCATACCCTATGCAATATGAAGAGAGTGACTTGTGACTTCCAAGGTCCATACATGCATGTGGTTGAGCCAATGTTCTTTAACTGTCCCTGTTTGTCAACTACCTGTACAATATTGGATGTGGCCTTGTTTTCCAATTCTAACTTTTATTCTTCTTTATGTCCACAGTACTGGGGACTAAAGTTAGGGTCTCGTCCATGCTAGACTACTGAATGCTATCCCCTAGCTCAATTCCTTTCCATGGATACCCTGAACTTGAAAAGATCTCCATCCAATGGATGATGAAAATGTAAAACATGATTATGTTATTGTGTCATGTTGAAGAGAAGCTGCTGCACTCATGCTGGACAGAGGTGAGGCATGTCACTTCTCTGCAACTCTAATCACTGATCAACGTCAGAGATGCTGATACTGTGATGTTTTACAGTTTACAAGTGATGTACAGCTGACCATGTTCCATAGACAGTGACAGTAAGAGTCCACTAACAGGTGAGGAAAACAGAGGCAGGAATGTGTGAACTATGAGGGTAACACTGCATGCAGCCCTCTCTTAGCCAGCCTTCAGTTTTCAACTGCATATGTAGCATATGTAGATAGATGATAGAGACAGATGTTTTAGTTTCTAAAGAGGGCTATAGTCATTCTATAATTGGCTCAATGAATACCCCTTTCTGAAATCTGATGTTGATAAGTTTCCCTTTAAAATGGAATGTCTCCCATTTACATGAACCTAGACTTTTGCTAATATTTTGCTGAAAGAATGTATTTTTGAGGATATTGTATGACACCCAGACTTTGTGATTAAGAATCCCAACAGGGTCTGCTTTTACCTGATGGATACTTAGATACCAGTGCTAGTTAGAAGTCCAGGGAAGACTGCATGGGTGAAAGTCCAAGCCAACTTAGCTAATCCTCCCATCCTATGTGACTGAACACCTGCTGGCAGAGAGCTGGACAGGACATCAGAGAATATATACCACGCCAATTAACAAAACTCGCAAGTAACGGCAGTAGGAAATTAACAGCGTCTTTACTGATGGCTCACAGCTGTGTTAGCTATTTACTGCTCTGACAAAGTGCCTAAGAGAATCAACTTCTAAGGGGAAAGTTTTATTTCCCATAGCAAATGCAGAAGTCTCATTCCTGGTCACTTGATCCTCACTCCCTGGGACTGTTGTGAGACCCAGGTCATGGCAAGAAGTGCTCCCTGCCTCTTTAAACTGTGAAGCGAAGGAAAGCTATAAATATCATGGTTCCAATAATCCTTTTAAGGGCATTCCCCACAATGGCCTAGCTTCCTTCACTAGGCCTCACCTTTTAATGGCCCTATCATACACGCACACCAATAATGATGCTCACTACAGATAAAGCCATCAGAACTTGGTCTTTGAGAGACATTTAAGATAGAGTTCATGCCAACAGGTCAATGGGCCAGTGCTTACCCAAGCCCTTACTTTGTAATAATTCATTTCATCTTTTAACAATGCTGTGAGTTAAGTACTATTCTGACTTCTGTTTAATTGATGGAAATTTTGACTCAATTGATATCTAACAAACTTCCCAATGTTTTTGCATGTGGGAGAACCAAGATTTGGTTCTAGGTAGGTTCATATTTTAAAAACTTCATTAACCCCTATTCAAAACAGTGTATGTTAAAAGGCATTTCCCTAGAGGCCTGTAGGATATTCTTATGGTCTATAGGTATTTACAGGTAGATTTAGGCATAGTCTTTAATAATGATTCATTTACTAATATTTGACTAAAATATGTGACTAAAAGTCACAGTACTGGGAAAAATTCCAAAGAGGAAAGAATGCCATTGGACTATGGGTATATCTTTATCATTCCAAAATATACTTGTGAATTCTTGGCATCCTTTTTTAATGTTCCTCAAACCATGAACTCATGGTATGTAGACATGTAGTTCTGAGATGGCATCAAAGACAAAGCAGCAAATAGGTTTGTCTGTTATATCTGAATAGACTTCCTTAATTTGACCCACCAGCTTGGCAGGAGTCACATAACTATTTCCCCTTCACTGAAATAGTCTTTCCTGGTATCTTAGTTAGGGTTTTACTGCTGTGAAGAGACACCATGAGCAAGGCAACTCTTATAAAAGCCAACACTTAATTTGAGCTGGCTTACAGGTTCAGAGGCTCAATCCATTATCATCAAGGCAGGAACATGGCACTGGAGGAGCTGAGAGTTCTACATCTTCTCCTAAAGGAAGCCAGGAGCAGACTGACTCCCACATGTCTAGGAGAAGAGTCTCAAAGCCTACCCTTACAGTAACACACTTTCTCCAACAAAACCACACCTACTCCAGCAAGACCACACCTCCTAATAGTGCCTCTCTCTGAGTCAAGCATATTTAAACCACCACACCTGGAGACAGTAGGAAGAAGGAAGGATTTAAAGATTCAAGGAGCTGATGTAATCATGCAATGTATGATGCCCACAAAGTTACCAGATTCATGGGTCCTTCCCCAAGGTTATGAAATCAGTAAGTTATTACTAGGTGAAGAGGCTCTCTAGCAAGGTGAGCTGCTTGCAAGGTGTTCAGGGAAATTTAGGGATGCAGAATTTGCAAGTCATTGTTCATGTTGAGTTTATGATGATACAACTGCCTTTAAGACATCCACACACCTTTGGGTAACTCCAGTAAACTCATTTGACTTAACAAACTAGACTTGAATGGGATTTTTTTCTTTGATCTATTGTATAGTATCCTATTAGGGATAAGTAGCAATCTGTTCACATATCCCTGGGAAGTCACACATCAGGGGACAGCCATGTTGTTCCCTTCTGTACAGAACAAGTAGGGAGTTGAGGTTGTAATGTGATCAGATCTGACAAGAGTACAAATAAACTGCCAGAAGCAATTACTTTTGATACATGGGCTGATAAACAATCTGTAATCTTCAGAATCAGGTCCAGGCATCTAGGAGATCTTGGTACCGAAGCAGATGTGACATTCAATTGTGAAATCTAGGCATGGAGTATCTTATATAAGGAAAAAACAAAATGGTTCCTGATGAAGAAAGTGATAAGCACCACATGTACCATCATGAGTGATTTTCAAGGAAATAGGAACATTCTCTCTTACTATGTGGAAAGTACAACTACAGAATTAATCTGGTTGAGAAATAAGTTTGGCCTATGTGCTTAAACTATTGCTTTTTGTTGAATTACTTGCTGTGAAGTATATTTGTGTTATCTGCAAAATCATCAAATATAATTAAAATAACAATGGGGTTTCTGCTGAATATAGCTACAAAATTGCTTGCTAAGGTATTTTAAAAAGCTCACTACTGTGTGCATTACTTTAAGGATGGAAACACTCAGAGCTGAGAGGCAGTTATATCCACAAGAATGATTCTAGGCTATCCCATAGTCTGTGGTCAAATACCATAGCTTCAAGGTACCCTCTTGGATTCTCAGTATGAGTGCACCTTTATGAAGTGATACATTGAGATCAATGAGGATGTTATACAGAAGGGGATCTAGTTACTCCTAAAACAGCTCTAAAATAAAACCAATGTCAGGTAGGCCACAATGGGAATAAAATAAAAGCAAGAGAAGAGTAGTAGCATCCAGGTGTGGTCATTTCTGGTACAGAGCAGGGCATGAATCATATACTCCATCCCTTAGAACAACCCAATATTATATATATAATGCCTTTTTGGGAAATAAAGAAAGGTTCCAAGAATAAGAATGTTCTAGAAGCTGAGATCAAGTACTGTGTTGTCTCCAAAAGGCCAGCTTTCCTGGAATAACTAGGATTTTTGGCCCCATCTCAAATCTACACTTTGCATTTAACTGTAAATGTCTTTTGAGATACCAAGCCCTACTCTCATTACTTGGCTAGAAGTCATTAAAACTATCCTGATGGAGTTTGTCTTTGAGCCACATTGAAAGTGCCTAGCAATCATCTACAAGTGTGGAATTCTTGCTTCCTAATATTAATGGATTGGCATACTACTGTCTCCATTATTTTACTGCATATACTATTCTTTTCAGAATTAGTAGTTAGTAGTACTTAGTGATTCCTGTTATTTTGTTGTTAAGGTGTGAATTTTTCCACCCTTTTTGGTTTACTATTCTGGGCCTATGTACTATTATTAATTGAGCACATACATACAACTTGTTATGTTGTCCATTAAAAGATCAATAGTAGTAAAGCTTTAGATTGTGCCTGTCTTTAACCAAAAAATGATCACAGACCAATACAGAATTATAAATGTGCTTCTAGTCTTAAACAGAAATCTATAATGCCATAGAGTTGTGCTGTCCAAGGAGTAACCACAAGTCAATTATTGACAGTAATTTGAATTGATTAAGAGTAAGCTAAAACAATCATTCTGTAACAATGGCTACATTCTATGATATCAGGGGCTCCTAGTGGCTTTTGGCAATTGTATTGAATAGCACACATAGGAAGCAAATTCATAATGGCAGAAGGGTCTAAGGAACTGTTCTCATTCTTATCTTCTTGCTTCTCCATCTCTTTACTCATTTTGGTTTGTCTGTCCAGTCTCACACCTCCAGCTCTACTACTAGAAGCTCTGTTACATGCCTTTCTGCTTACTACTCCCTTCAGTGCCTAACATAGGTCATGTGCTTAACACACTCATCAAGTGATAGTGGGAAAGCTGTGAGTTAATCTATAAAGAGCTGCAAAGAATTCAGTTCTGAATTGCCTAGAAGGAAAAGGGCTTTAGAGAGGAGAGGCTCCCTGAAGGGAGAAGCAGCTGAATGCAAGACTTCCTATGATATGTAAAGGCAAATTCTGTGTGTTTAGAGTTTACCAATTCATAGAGAAAGGTGGTCACAGTTGGAACTGGACTGGTGAGGGAACCTGATCGTGTGTGTCTTGAGGAAGGAACTTCCTCCTGAGAGAAATAGCTAGGATCCTTCTTGGGTCAATGAGTGTACTATGAGATTCATCCATATAGTTCAATTTTGAAATTTTAGCTTCTTCCTGATACTAAATAGCCCTTGTCTGTTTAGCTAGCTTGATGGAAGTCCTGATGCCTCTTGCTCCTTTCCGAAGAGCTTCCTCTACCCATGGACCTCACAAATAGTCTGACGGAATGACACTCCTTGTTACCCAGCTTTTCATCACAACTGCCCTCTTCCTCATGGGGCAGCTTTCTAGACTATGTTTAAGTTCAGAACAGGTTCTGATCTTGTCCCATGCCTAACTTCTTTCCCCTTGAGGGTCATTCCCTGAGTTGGTATCTCCCCAGTTCCTGTCATGCTCACACCACTCTATTCCCCATCTTCCCTTTGGGACAAGTCCCAACAATTTACTCTTGATAATCTTTGAGTTAAGATTCTGTATGTCCACACCTGTGTTTCCCAGTGGTTCCTTGAGATAACATACAAGTATTGGGATCTTTCTATCACTTCAGGGATATAAACAATGGCTGTGTTGTGAAAAGCCCACAGGACAGAGCAAAGAAAATAAATCAATATGACACTTGGAGAGATTCTGCAATAAATAGCCCCATGTGCCTAAGGACCAGTAAATCATGCTGATTATATAGCTACCAACTAAATTATACTGAATTACTCCCTTTGGTACATTTTGTACTTAGCATATGTTTTTAGGTAACTAAGTTTTTGAGACACAAAACCTACAATAAGGCAATGATAGCAATCTGAAATGAATGTAGGCAGAGTTAGGGACAGATAGATATTGATGACTAGATAATGACACATAAGAAATAGGTAGATAGATAGCAGCTGATTAGATTATGCATGCTTTCATTCATGCATATTCCTATCTCTGTTTCCTCTGCACTGAGAAAAGAACCCTCCGCTCTGCCTCACTCATTCCTTTTTTAGTCTTCCACCAGAGAGCCTCTGCAGAGCAGCTTTCAAACTCTTACTAGATGCACAAAACATAATAGCTCAACCTAGAAACACATAGAAGATATTGTCAGTCAGGGAGGACTTTGGATGCAAGCTTCTATACAATGAACTGTGCTGGAGATTAGAAGGAGAGAGAGGCGGGGGAGGGAGAGGGGGAGGGGGAGAGGGAGAAGAGATGTTGTTTGTGTGTGGGAGAGTAAAGCAAAGTGGGGAAGGGAAAAATACAGGTTCATGCAAAAACTATGGTCACTTTTGTTGCCTGCCAGAGCTAGTTTCATTTTTTTTCATATGGCCACAAAATCAATATAATTCTTTTACATTGCTTTTCTGTCTGAGCTGCTTTTGAAAAGGTCAATGTTCTGTGATGAGTACATCAAAAGAGGTTGATATGGTGTATTTTCGATGTTCAAATGATAATTTGTAATTCCATAGATAAAAAAATTATATGCACAAAAATCCTTATTTAGGGGCATAGCAATTATAAGTGCTTGCTGATGGTCTACAGGGCAGAGTCCCATTCCCAGACCCTATGTCCATTCAGTCCCAACTCCTGTAACGCAACTTCCAAGGCATCTGATCCACTATTCTGGCCTCCAAAGGCACTGCAGTAAGCATATAAACACACACACACACACTCATACACACACATGCACTAGATAGATAGATAGACAGACAGACAGACAGACAGACAGATAGATAGATAGATGATAGATATAGATAAACAGACTGATTAAAAAATCTTGTCTAAGTATTGAAAAAGATCAACTAAATTATGGTTTGCAGCCTGCTAGGAACATACACACACACACACACACACACACACACACACACACACACACACACAAACC
>JADRCD010231490.1:11660-22435 GCA_019843815.1 Montemys delectorum
GCTAGGAACACACACACACACACACACACACACACACACACACACACACACACACACAAACCAGCATTTGCCTTTTATTGGCCCCTAGGAGGTGACTTTTTTTTTTATTCTTTACATTAATTACATATTCTGTTTTTACAGTAACCTCAGGAGCTATGCAATGTTGCCATTTTACAGATGGGCTTGATGAGGTACAAACAAATTAAGCATCCCTGGAAGTCCCAAGTTTTGAAGCTCGAGCTCCTAGCTCTTAGAGCAATGGTTCTCAACCTTCCTAATGCTGCAACCCTATAATACAGTTCCTCGTGTTGTGGTGACTCCCAAGTATAACATTATTTCATTGCTACTCCATAAGTGTAATTTGCTACTATTAGGAATTGTAATATATGTATCTGATATATGGGAACTTTTGCTTTAGAACTGAGAGTTTATTTTCTCCAAATGTGATGTTTTCCCAAGTACTCTGTGTTTATTCAGTATAGTACAATACTGCAGACCTGATGCACGATGATCAAGGGTTGGAGAAATGGTCCCTTGCAAAAAAAGTCCTATGAGGATGCAGAGCTCAAATCCGATGTCATGATTACCAGTGCTCACAAACGTGTGTGGACATGAGCAAAGTCTGGAAAGGGCTTATACCACTGCAAGAGGATTGTAGCTGATACACTTCACGTATTGCACTTTCGTAGTACTGTATCTATCATGTTTGCTTGTTTGTTCATTTGTTTATCACCAAACAGGGCTGGGGAGGTGGCTCAGTCAGGGAAGTGCTTGCTATGCAAGTAAGAGGACCCTGAGTTAGGATGTCCAGCACCATGTGTAAGCTAAAGGAGAGAATATATACCTGTAAATGCAGCACTGGGGAAGAGAAGTAGAGATGAGAAGTCCCTGGGGCTTTCTGGCCAGCTAAGCTAAAAGTGAGGTAGCTACATGTTTAGTGAGAGACCTGGTTTCAAAACTCAGGCGGAGAGCAATGGAGGAAGATACCCGACCAGCTAAATGTATTCCTCCATGTACATAACTGTACATGTTTATTTGAAAGTGGCTCTTCCTTGTTGCTTTCCCTCTTTTGAAAATATGTCACAAACATCTTCCTTGATAGGATTTTTTTAGAACTGTTAATTAAACCCACATATAAACATATGGTTATGTCTAGTTACACAATTAATGTTAATATATGGCATGTAATCATCATCTAATTTGAATTATATAGCATGTGGTGACATAATTATAACATGTAATGATGGAGAGGCTTTTATTGAAGCAGAGTGAAATGACTGCAGTTTGAATTGGATGATTCTCAAATTACAATTTCCTAGTTTCTTTAAGAGTCCCTCTGGGACAGGGCCAGGATGAGCTAAGCCTATTGTTGTAAGAAAAATAAAGTTTAAAAAACCCACACATGGTTTTAAAAAAAGGTGAAATGAAATGTAGTATTTCTTATTTTCATCAGACAGAGAAAAAAGAGCTACCCTAAAGCTTGTTTTTTAGAGTACTTGTTAAATAAAAATTGCTCGCAAGCTGAGACAAAATATATATTACCCCAAGCTACCATTTAAATTCACTGGCTCAGTCCATAGAAGGCATCCATTAATCCTGGTATGGGGGAGTACAGAGAGAATCCATGGTGGCCCCACTTACCCTCATGACACCCAAGAATCACCCCTTCATTCTTGTCCCCTTTGGCTACCTATGCACCAGGCATTCTGGTACAAATGACTTGCCCTTTGTGGAGAATTCTGCTGCTGGAAAAGGCAGAAGATGACAGCCTTGACTCACTGCCATAATTGAGAGGAGAGAGGCAAACCTCCCTTTGCTCTGGAGGAGCAAAACTCTCCCGTGAGAGCTCCCAGAGCTCTGACTGATAACAGGAAAGACGTAAGTGGAGGAGATATCCAGTGTCAAGGACTGAGTTAGGGAACAATAAGACAAATGATCAAAAGGAAACCATCAGGGAGAAATAGAAATGCCCCTGGAACCAACCTTCTCGAGCCCAGAAGCCTTTGAGGAGAAGGCTCAGAGCTGACCATGGATGGTCATCAAATACTGCTGAGATTGGGATGGTGGAGACAATGTGTAACAGGGCCAGCTTACTGAGGAGAAGGCCCTCAAACAGGGAGCTTGCAGAAGATTTTTGTCTTGCTTTGATTCTTTACAATCTCAAGTAGGGTCAGGAGGTATTGATTTACAGGTTGATTTTGTTTGGTTTTTTTGTTGGTTGGTTGGTTGGTTGGTTGGTTGGTTGGTTGGTTGGTAGGTTGGTTGGTTGGTTTTTGTGTTTGTTTTCAATTTGTTTTTATCTTTAATTATGTGTCTATGTGGGAGGAGTGGGTCCAAGTGTGAGTCATGGAGTTCAGAAGAGGATATCAGATGCCCCTGGAGCTGGAGTTACAGGTAGATGCGAGCCATCCTCATGTCAATACTAAAAACTCAAGACCTTCTACAAGATAGTACGTATTGCTCATGGCTAAGTTAGCTCTCCAGCCCCTCCGATTTTTTTGTTTTCTTTTCTTTTTGTTTTTGTATTTGTTTTGCCTTTGCTTTAAGTGAGCCCCCAGAAACCCCTTGGAGAAGCCTGCAGTTCAGGAAGAACCCTGGTGTAGAGGCCAATGCTTTCCAAATCAGCAGGTGGCAAGGTGGAAGCCCGGTCCCAGGGCCATCACTGTCCAGGCTTGTCCCTAAACTTCTATATCCACATATACTTTTTTTTTTTTTTACATAAGATGTTAAATGGAGACACAAACTAGTCAGTGTGCAATGCAAAAATAGGCCTTTCCTGTTAGAAGCCTCTGTCTTCTCTTCATTCACCTTCTATTGCAGCTACTGATATCAAAGACTGGATAGATTATTTTAAAAAGGTGGTTCATCCAGTTTTATAGGGTAAAGAGTCTAAGGTTAGCAGGCAGAGGTGAGCCTAAGAGGACTTGTGTTTGTAGCAGAGTCATTTCCTTGATAGCTCATTAGCCCACTGATCATGAAAACTCTGGCTTTCAAAGCCTCCATCTTCAAATACATGACACTGAGGATCCAATTTCCCACACTTAAATTCCAGGGAACCCAGCCAAATCTCAGCGGACTTTGATTTGAACCATAATGTCATGGTTGTTGATGTTGGAAGGGTCTGCTGGCTCTGTGGGCCTTCACCTGAGCCATGGAACTCCCCTTTCTTACTCCTTTCTACTCCCCAGAGCAGTTTCTGCTAAGCCCATAGGTTCCGACCAAATCAGAAAGGGCCACCAAACCCAAACAATAACATAGAACATGGCATGTGGGAGTGCTAATGTAGAAAGTGCTCTGCTGTGATATTCAAGTGACTCAGTCTCAACCCAGGGGCTCTGCAGGCATAAACATGCCAAAGGGGCACAGTCATCCTGGCAGTGGTGGCTCAAGCTTGTGCTCTTGGCAGCACTTGGTAGACAGAGTCAGATAGACAGACTGACAGGGGAGGGCAGGGAGAGAAGAAAATAACAATCCTTCTGTCCTACAGGTAGTTGCCCAAGAGCATGGCCTTTGTCTACATGCTGCTTGTCCTGTTTTCTTTTCCTATGAATTAGAAGAGGCATCCTGAAGATCAAGATGGATAGAGGGGCATTGCATCCATCATCCTTGTAAAACAAAAGCTAAGAAAACAGTCTCTGGACATTCTTGGTGGGCTTCTGTTCCCTTTCTGCTTTTCATGGTTACCGGATGTTTCTGTCTCAAGGGGAGATGAATTGAACATGAGAGGAAAGGGATGAGTATACATTTTGAAGATCTGGGTCTGGTAGAGGCCCTTGTGGATCCCCAGTGCAGGTGGAGTGTCCCAGTGGAATGTCTCCAAATAATTATCCTATATGTGCCCCTACTTGAAAAACAGGAGGGATGAAATGCCCCGAGTTGTTCAGAGATTCGGTGAGCCTCTTCCAAGTTACACAAATGTTAACCTGACTTACAAATGTTTCCTCCTCCCTAGATCTTAACACCAGCTTTTCAGAGAACTCCTGAGTCTCAGTCAGGAGGCATCTGCTGGCCCATGTGCTCAGAAATTCTTGTTGCTGTTCTAGCCCTCAGATATGTGAGAAATTTGTTTTGGACCCTCACGTTTCTGTGCCACAATGTTCTATTTATTTTCTGCAGTGCAACAAACATGGTGTCATCTGGAAGGCATATAAACACAGGAGTGTGCATGGGGCTCTACACGCTGGAGTAGCAACGATCCTCTCTATATAGCTTTCCAATAGCACTCTTTATTCGTAGACTTCCTATCTATTTTAGCATTTACTTAAATTTAGGATATTGGGTAGGAAATCAGTATAAGACTCTCATTCTTTTCTCTGAGCCTAAAGGATCTGTACAGTATTTGAACACTTGGTTTTGAGAGCAAGCTCTATGCATGGCCCCTCACCTAGGGAGATCTGAACTGAGCTATCCTGTGGCTTGCCCACACATTGTGAAGAAAGCTTCAAAGTATTTACAGGAATTGGACTTAGAGAAATTCTGGATCTTTGAGAACAAGGATCAACACAAATCACAAAAGTTTGTGTTGATGTTATACATATCGGCATCAGGTACTAAGTAAGAGACTGCCCGCCCACTTGAGGTTGTGCACAAAGGATCCAAATATGTGGATGAAATCTAGTTTCAAGCCTCCTGAGTCCTTCAGAATCCCCAGATCTAATTGGAAGCTGTAAAATACTGAAGAAGCCAGACAGAAAGAATTTTAAGAGCAGGTCTATTGAAAAGAGTTGTAGAATTTTTTTCAGAGCCTCTCTCCAGAATTGCAACTACCTTGGCAAGGGAGTGTAGTCATCAGTGTTCTCTCTAGTCTAAACATGGAGATTCACAGAATTTGTTAAAAGTATTATGAAAGTTTTCTTCTATAATTTTGTTGAAGAAACTTACTGGCTGAGTCACAGGACAGCTGTAAGAGCAAGGATTTTTGGGGCAGTGTGATTCAGCATCATGGACTTTTTCCATTAGTATTTGGAATTGTTTGATTGTGCTGAACCATTAAACATATCATATTGATATGTTGATATATGTCAGTACCTATCAACATGTATTCAATATGAGAGCATGAATAAGCACATGAATGAATGGAAACCCCGACCTTGTGGGAAAAGAAATGTGTTCCCTTAAGCTATCTCATTGGGAAGGAAATTATCTGAGAATTTCTGCATAAAGCTGATAATGGTACCAAAAGTTTGTGAAATGCTTACTGGATGCTCAACATTGCTGTAGCCATTTTCTTCATAGATGTCACGAGTTTGCCAAAGCCACTGGCATTAATTCACCTTCTAGCAGTTACTCAATGACAGAAGCAGGTTTCACACTGAGATAAGCCCATGTGCTAATCTCTTACACCACAGATCTGCCTTTTGAGACCTGGCAAGCTCTGTCACAATGAGCCAAAGGAACAAGGTCTTGAGAAATTGCTCAGCAGTGACTGCCATGTTCCAGGAAAGGCTGTTGAATAGGAGCAGGGAATGCCAGGGAGCTGCTTGTTGATTTATTGGCTTCCCATTCTAAGGGCTGGCTTCTACAGCTCCTACGTGGATCGCATTTGAAAGTAGGGCCGTGTTTCTTCTCATGCAGGCAGCTTGAGTATAGAAAGTCAGCAGCTCTTTATTGTACTCCTATGTTACTGGCAGTGATGGAGAAAGCTCAGGTATGAACTTCTCAAGACGCCTGCAAAGACTCCTCACCTACCCTGCACCTACATTGATGCTTGGCCTACAAACTCATGAAAACTTGAGCGCGTACATTGTTTTAAAATAAAGCAAACTGCTGGTCCTAATTCGTATAGGAAAACCTCATATCTAATAATAGTATCAACACATCTTTAATTCCAATGTCCCTATGGCAAGATGGGAGGTAGAGACAGGGGCCCCTTTAAATGTATGGGCCTTGCTAATCTGGCTAATCTGCCATTTGCTACAGGGAACAACCGAGATCTTATCTGAAACAAGGGAGAAGGGGAGAACCACAAGCCTGGAGTAGTTCTCTGATCTCCATATGCACCAGAGACCAGAGATAGGTGGACGGGGATTACTCTGTGAGCTACATACCTCCCTTACTAAGGCAAAAATGTTCTCTGGTATATAATTAACTGGTGTCATATGTTTAACACTGATACTTAATTCTTTGTTCCTATTGTGATCAGAGTAAGGCTAGTGTCATCAAATATTCCAAACAGTCATTAATATGATTTTGTTTCATTTACAAAAAAAATAATAAAGGCTTAAGCAAATAAAAGTGCTTCAGGGGAGCACTGTCGCCTACACTATTGACAAATGATTTTAGTGTGCAGTGCTGACTGCATCCTGCCTGTGAAACTAAGGCTGCTTGTACTTCATGCACTGGACCAGTCATTAAACATATTTTTAATTGAACTAGGAGTGTTCATCTTAGTATATGAGAAGTGGTGTATATCAGAAGCTGCAAGGAGCTAAAAGGATGGACAAAGTGAGCATGGTTCCTGTCTTCATGAAGCTTCTGACATTGAGCAAGGGTTGACCAACCTTGTTTGAAGAGAGACAAGTATTTTAAATGTGTGGTCTATAGAGCCACTGGTAATGACTCTCTTCTGCCCTGCCACTGGGTAACAGCTCTGGAAAGAAAGAGATGAAGTGAGCACGGCTGTGTTCTGACAAAAGCTTTCTTTGCAAAAACTGATGGTGGACTGGTTTGGACTCAAGACGTTGCTTTCCAGGGCTTTTGTTTCTGTTTCTGTTTTTGTTTTTTTGAGACAGGGGTTCTCTGTATAGTCCTGGCTGTCCTGGAACTCACTCTGTAGACCAGACTGGCCTTGAACTCAGAAATCCGCCTGCCTCTGCCTCCCAAGTGCTGGGATTAAAGGCGTGCGCCACCACTGCCCGGCTTCCAGTGCTTATTTTTAAAGGGGAAGCTAAATACTCATCAAATAAGCAGTCAAATGACTCACAGTTGTAGATTACAAAAGGGGGAGAGTCACAGACAAGAGCTGTATTTGACCAATAACAAAGAGCAACGTGGCCCAGCGGAGAAATAACAATCAGCAAAGATTTCTTGGGAGAGGGACAAGTGATCTGAACTTTGAAGGATGGGGTAGATGGTCACTTGGAGAAGATGTGAAAGGACAGTGCTCGATGAGGTGGGGTATCATTTAGTGTCTTTGGGTGTGATGGCATTTGAACTTTAGGAAGGCTATCATGTCCCCAATGAAACAGCACAGGATGGAGGATTGGCTAGAAGTTTTCAGAGGAGGGGCATATAGAACAAGGCCAAGGGCAGCACCAGCTTGTTAGGTCTATCTAATGGACAATTTTGTGCTTTCTTTTGTAAGACAGGCCTGAACACCTTAGTTGTAGTCATTGCCCCCAAAGCAAGTTTGGACTGTTTGTTTTGGTCCATTTTCTCCTCAAAGCGTACATGATTTTATAACTGACCACAGTGCTAAGGATAGTGCGAGTGGGAACATGGCTAGAGACAGTGAGTACAGACCCTGTGTGGGTGCAATCTGCAGAGAGTTTTGAAGCCTTCCCCTCTGCAATGGGGCCTCCTTCATCATTTGATGAAGTTGCAATGTAAGAAAATATACCTGTTACCTTCACCTCTCTTTCCTTCTGAGTTTTAGGGAGCCCCCAGAGTGCTTCAAAGGTACTTCAGGGGGCACTGTGTAAAACGGTCTTATGGTCAGCTGTCAGAGGCTTCAGGCTTCAGACCCATCTGCTCCATTGTGATCTCTGAGAAAGTAATAGAATCCTGGGTCAGATTCTACCTCAGTGAAGGCATCAGAGGAGAAACAAAGGTGAAATCTATCATCACCACACTGTTTTGATAAAATATCTAACAAAAACAGCTTAGTGAAGGAAGAGTTAATTTTATCATACAAACTTACTATATCATAGTGGGGGGGGGGGGCGGGTCATGGCAGCAGGAGCATGAGGCAGCTGGAGCATGAGGCAGCTGGTCACATTACAACCACAGTCAAGAAGCAGGGAGCAATTGCTGCCTGTGCTCAGTTTGCTCTCTCTTTCTCTTAAATTCAGTCTGGTACTTCAGACTATGGAATAGCATGGCTCATATATATTCCCACTTCAATAAATCCAGTCTAGAAGCTTCCTCACAGGCATGCCAGAAGTTTATCTTCTTAATGATTCTAGATCCTGTCAAACTGGCAATCTATCTTAACCATTGTACCCTGCTAATACTTTGTTTTGTGGGTGAGGACAGCAGGCCCCAAGCCTTGTCACTTTGCTTGAGAGAACAGATCCTTGGGCATGCTCTTTCCAGATCTACATGGTTCCTATGGGTCAGCCTAGCTAGCACTTTACCCACCAGTGATTTCCTTACCTGAAAGGAGAGGTGGAGAGGGAAGGTCATGGTAGACTCAACAGAAGAGGAATGTTCCCAAACGGGTGGCACAGAAGCAAGAATAAATGAAAAAGGAAAGTGCTGCATAAGATCCCAGAGAAGAAATATATTTCTAAGTGAAGGGACACAGGCAATATAGAAGATGGGGAGAGCCAGCTCCAAGACACAGAGTAGAGAGATGAGAAGGTTTTTTTTTTTTTTCCAACATTGCTTAACTGCTCATGTTTCTATAGGAAAATCAAAGGGTCTGCTTTCTGGACTTTACCCACCTGGCCCTACACCATATACCCTCACCCTAACCTCTGAAAAGGACATTGATCCATATCACTTTCCACTGTATCAACTTGAGGCTCTGTCCAAAGACACCCAGCAACATAAGTAGAGTAACAGAGAGCTGTGGGCTACAACATGTTCTCAGGATATGGGGAGAGAGGAGCCTTCCGGTGCCAAATTCAACGGTTGTTTCCAGATCTCTAATCTTGGGTGGGGCACCATGAGTTTATTTTCAAGTTTAAAACTTTCCATGTCCTCTTAAAGTTGACTGACTTTTGCTAAGTCAAGGAGATTCAGCACAGTACCAATCGTTCTGTCCTTAAGCACCGCTTCATCCCCCATCGTTTTGTGTGCCTGTATTCCTGGTGACTTTCTCACGAATCTCCTCATACTCCCAGTGGACTTGGTGCAATGCTTCCTGATCCTCTTCTTTTGGAGCCCAGTTGAGGATGTAAATTTTTGTCTCTGCATTGTTTTCTGGTGCCAGCAGCAAACAGTTTGGGATATACAGGGACAGATTCCCTTTCTTGGTGTTGGGTTCAATGTGCTAAGCCGGCTTTACTCAAAACTGGAACTGTGAGTAATAGCAATCTAAGTACAGTTCCCCCTAGTCCTCTTTGTTGGCTACCACACACCAATGAGTCTAGATACTAAATTGCTCAAATAAGATTTACAAAGCCCTCTCAGGCAAGAACTACTCAGATCCGAATCACAAAACACAAGTAGCTCACTGCTTTTAGTAGCTCACTGCTTCTAGCCACTCAGCGTGGTCTAGATTGAGCTGATTATTCTCCAGTTCCTCAGCTGAGTGAAGTCGGAGACCCAGAAAATAAGCCAAGAGTCTCTGTCTTTAAAATCCCCATTGGTAGAAGGCCATAAAGCCCAGGCCATAGCCCTGTTGACGTTGGATTTGCACATTAGCTTTTCTATTGGCAGCGACATAGTTGACTCCCTGCGTCTGGTTCCCCCAACATATTGTGTGCTTATCACTTGGTTGGAAGATTGGATTGAATTGTCACCATAAGAGCATGGGCTCTTTGGATTCCCATAAGACAATATTGGAAAATATCTGTCAAATTTCCTGTGGACTGATTAGACATTAAGTCATTACTCTTGCACTCCCCTCTAAAGGAGTAAGAAGAAAAATAAGCCTATTTGAACTTAAAAGCAATCATCCACATGGGGGCCTTATTTAAATTTATGAGGCATATTTTAAGTCCTAAATTTTTAGACAAAAGAGAAGAAAGGTCTAAAGAGAACAGCAGTCTAGGAGAATTTGTAAGCTAAGGCTAATGTGGAAAATGGAATAAAGTTAATGAGGACAAAAAGCATGGTTTTAGGACAATTCTCTGAAAAGGGGTTCCTTTTAATGGCTACAGAAATGTGTATGGCAGGAGCTCAGACAGGAGCTCAGCTGATGAAGTGCCTGCCTTAGGCATTAAGTTGGGTTCTATTACTGTGTAAAAACACTGACCAAGACCAACTCGGAGAGGAAAGGGTTTATCTCATCTGACAACTCAGTCAAGGTCACACTCCATCACTGAGTTAGGACGGGAACTCAAGGTGGGAGCACAGAGGCAGAAACTGAAGCAGGGACCATGGAGAAATGCTACTCACTGACCTACTCTCTCTGAGTTGCATGTCTACACAGCCCAGGCCTACATGCTTAGGGATGGCACTAGCCATGTGTAGGTTGGACCCTTCTACATGAATCACTAATCAAGAAAGTACCCTCATTCATGTCCATTAGTCATTCTGATGGAGGCAGTTTCTCAACTGAAGTTCCCTCACTCTAGGTTGCTCTAGTTAGTGCCAAGTTGACAAAAACTAACCAACTTGAAGACCTAAGTTGTAAACTTGAAGACCTAAGTTTGAATCCCTTCCCCTATGTAAAAATACCTGGTAAGGTGGCTCACACTTTTAACTCAAAAACTGAAGAGCCTGGAAAAGGAGGATCCTTGGACTCACTGACCAGCCAGTTTTGCCTTATTAGTAAGCTCTAGGCAGTGAGGCACCTTGCCTTGAAAAAGGTAGAGGCATTACTGCAGATAACAGCTGAAGTTGTCTTCTGGTTTCAATAAGTGCTTGTACATACATTACATACATCTCAAAACAACCCCCCTCTTTACACACACACACACACACACACACACAGAGAGAGAGAGAGA
>JADRCD010231491.1:7058-18976 GCA_019843815.1 Montemys delectorum
ATATATATATATATCTTTGCTTCCTCAAAAATAACAATAGAATAATGAACCAGTTTGGGTAAGAAAAGCTGTCAGTTTGGTTAAAGTAAGTCAGATTTTTCTTAATATTATTATTATCATTATTATAAAAAATAAATGAGGGCAGTAATCATGCTAGTTGTGATTTTGACTAAGTCATTTCTGATGTAAGTTTATTAAACCATGAATTTTCTCTTGAGCTAAACTAATGACCACTATTAGGTTTGCGTCTCTATTTTAAATGATCAAAATATTCAGCAGAATATGATGAAAATTATAGATAGTGATAATTACAAAATGTCGGCATCACCTGGAATCAATTTACTCATATGTCAGCTCGGTCGCAGAGGAAGAGCCGCTTGGAGATGCACAGAAGCCAGGCGGCATGAGCTGCTGTCATTTATTCTTCAGGGACTGTCAGGACTGGATATTTATATTCCTTGCTACCCAGGAGTCATTTTGAGCCTGCCTGCCATCCCCTTTATCAGAGAGCAAGAGAAGGATCGTCAAAGAGACACACCTTCCCCTCCCGTAAGGCCCTGACCCTCTAATGAATTTCTGAAGGCAGGCATAGTTTTCAAATAAACTCTGACAGGGCCACTTATGGTCTACAGGGGATGGTGTGCCTCTTTAAAATATGGTCCTGGCCTGTCCTAATTTCTAATCCTATAAGCAAGAGGGCAGAGGTTTGGTGTAGTGCAATCTGGTATTTTTTCTTGATAGTACATCACAGGTTTCAGCCCTTAAAGGTATTAATGTATACCTGAAACCCAGAGCAATATGAATTTGCTCTTTGTACCAAAGGGCAGAGATAGTACCCCCTAAAACCGTGATGAATTTGTCTCTTTATGAACTAGTTGATTTTGGGGGGGAGGGGCTTTCTCACAAAGGAACTGGATGACAGAATAGAATAAGAGCTTGTTGTCTTCTCCCCATGCTGACCTTCTGTCACTACCTGGTAGGGAAGAGACATGGGGGGACACACTCACATATGCAGGAACACACACATGCATATACATACATACATACATACATACATACATACATACATACATACATGCCTTTGTGGGTGCACACTTGCACACACACACACACACACACACACACACACACACACATATGCACGCCAGTCCTAGAACTGTATTCTGATCCACACAACCCAGCTAACCCTGTCAGCTGTGGCAGGACAGTGCATAGGAACACACAGCATAGCTGGCTTACAGCAGAGCACATGTACAGTGTGGTTCTTTCTGACTTGCCTTGGCCTCTTCAGGCCTGGCCTTGGAGTGAGCCACCACCTTTCTGCACCCGGGCATTGCTCCCACTACAATCCTGACATCCTTGTGGTTACACAAGAATCCCTCCAGGGCTGTCTCCTGGTTTCTTAGTTCCATGAGAGCAGACTGTCACCTGCTGACTGAGTGACCTTAGATATGTGTTTGTCTGAGCCTAAGTGTCCTTCTCTATAAAATTGGGGAGATACAACCTCCCATTAAGGGACTGAATTTTCCAAGTGATTAGTATATTATAAATGCCATTTCACACATCAACCACAATGAATAATGGTTTCAAATATCTGGGAAGGTAGGCATCCTTGAGAGCTGGATGTTGCCTCTCATCTGATGGACTGATGATGTGAGCTTCATCTTCTTCCAACCCTTTCTAATTTGGGCTTCATGAGTCTCCTCCCTCTTAGAAAGTCTGACCATTTTCTTCTCTTTCTAGGATCCAAGCCCTTCCATCTAAGATGGATCAATACACACAGCAGCCTCCAGGGCTCACTCCTGCTCACTCTCTTCTCAGACTTACATTTGTGTTGCAAAACTTTACAATCATAAGAGCAAGGATACTTCAGCTCCTGGGGCTCAGGCATCCCAGTGTGGGTGGAGGTGGTGCCTGGGCTAGCTACCTTCTATCTGCGTTTATCTGGGGTCCAGTAGCTTTGTATACTGTGGACACACTGCAGGGGGTAGGGATATGGCTAAATAGATTTAAAAAAAAAAAATACCAAGCAAGCATGAGGATCATAGAACCTACAGGAAATCTGGGTACATGTGGGGACCTCTTGTAATCACAACCCTCAGGAGGCAGAGACAGGAATCCCCAGGGCAAACTGACTCAATGCTGTGAAAGTTCCTTCCTTTGACGACCCGTGAGCAATGTCTGCCCTCACCTCCCATGGCAAACCAAAGAGCAATTCTACCAGTTCACCCTGAGGACCAGTGTCTATCAGCTTACTTACAGTCAATGGGTAAGGCATTATTACTACAGGAGCATGGGTAACCTCAAATTGTCCACAATGGCAAATATGTACCCAGCATGGATGATGGTTTCTCCATAGCGGTGTAGTTGGAGCTCCCTTACTCCAAGCCATATCCCAGAGAATCCTTAAAATCCCCCCAGGAGATATTCAATTAAAACAGATTTGTATACACATGGCTGGCATGGGGGGGGGGGTTGTCCTATGAATGGCCCTGACTCTTCTTTCTGGGAGAGAATGCCTCAATCCATAGGCCTTACTGAGATGGACTCTGGAGAGATGGCACAGCTGATTTTACGAAGAGGGAAGGTTTGGTTGGGAGGATGGCGCTTTGTAGCATTAAACTAGCTGGACTTGGGCTTAATAAGGGACCTTGCTTCAATAAACACAGTGAAAAACAATCTATAAAGACACAAAAATGTCAGTTTTAGACATCCATCTACCCATATAGACCCATATATATGATGCATCCCTATATGCATGCATACCCATACTTAAGAGAACCTCTGTATACACCACACAAAATACATGTACAAACCTCACGTTATACATATTGAGAACCACCTATGTATAACAATGCCATAAGTTAACCTAGTGCTTTATATGCTATAACAAACAAAGGTAATTTTAAAATAGAAAACCTAGTGTTCATTTCAGCAGCACATATACTAAAATTGGAACAACACAGAGAAGATTAGCATGGCCCCTGTGCAAGGATAACATGCAAATTCATGAAACAGTCCATATTTTTTGGCTCCAGGACCCAACAGGGATGAATTTAGTCAAAGTACCCAACAGAGGGGACATAGAACCTGTAGAGACCATCTTTAGTAGATAGGCACAGCCCCCAATTGAGGGATGGGGCCACCCACCCATCTCAAAATTTTTAACCCAGAATTGTTCCTGTTCAAAGGAAAGACAGGGACAAAAAAATGGAACAGAGACTGAAGGAACGGCCATCCGGTGACCGCCCCACCTAGGGCTCCATCCCATCTGCAGACACCAAACCCCAACACTATTGCTGATGCCAAGAAGCACTTGCTAACAGGAGCCTGGTATGGCTATTCCCTGAGAGGTTCTACCAGCACCTGACCAATACAGATGCAGATACTCACAGCCAACCATTGGACTGAGCCCAGGAACCCCAGTGAAAGAGCTAAGGGGAAGGACTGAAGGAGCTGAAGGGGATTGTAACCCCATAGGAAGAACAGTATCAACTAACTGGATCGCCCAGAGCTCCCAGGGACTAAACTACCAACCAAAGAGTATACATGGAGGGAGCCAGGATTCCAGCTGCATATATAGCAGAGGATGGCCTTTGTCTGGCATCAATGGGAGGGGAGACCCTTGGTCCTGTGGAAGCTTGAAGCCCCAGTGTAAAGGGATGCTAGAGTGGTAAGGCAGGAGTGAGTGAGTGGGTGGAGGAGCACCCTCATAGAGGTAAAGGGGAGCGGGCAGAAGGGGGTGGGATGGAGGGTTTGTAGAATGGAAACCGGGAAGGGGATATCATTTAAAATGTAAATGAATAAAATGATTAATAATAAAATAAAATAGAAAATCTAAGACTTGAAATGAAGGGCAAGGTGTGGCACTAACTCGGGGAGACACATTGCACCTGTATGATGATAATGACATACAATGGAAGAGAAGAGGGGAGGAGAGTGCCACAGCTGTGACCATCACTCAGCAGGCATGAAAGAAAACATCTATGAAAGTGAGAGTGTTTTGATTAGCATTTTTTTCCTTTTTAATCATTGAGATTAACTTGTATTGCTACTTTGCCTACATCATAAAAGAAGCGGTGACATTTAGCATCAAGGTAAATTAAATGAGCATATTCAATGTATTATGCTACATGGGATAGGGAAGACGTGCAGTTCTTAAATCTCTGTAGCAGACATTCTAAGAAAGACGAGGGCTTTGGAAAAGGTCCAAGTTCAAATTGTCTAGCTTTGGAAACAATCAGTAGGAGATAAGATGCCTTCTGTGCAGCCAGAGCTCCTAAGTTATGATAATCTCTCATCTTAACTAAAGGAAGAGGAGGGGAGTGCACAGAGATCCAGAGATAGAGGGAGAGTGGGAGGAACAGAAAGATGCAGAGAGGGAGAGCATCCAGAGGGAAGGACACAGAGGTGCAGAGAGGGAGAGCATCTGGAGGGGGGGTTTAAAGAGATGCTTCCAGCTACAAGGTAGCTGACATAAAGTACCTAGACATAAAGCTTCCCATGCCAAATGCATGGGTTCTAAGGAAAACTCTTATTTGTGTAGAACATCAACAGGAGCCTCAAGGGAATGCCTCCTCCATATTCAACTTAGGAAGAAGGTTGGATTCATCATCAGGGTCAAGGAAAGTGGATTCAAAGCAAGCAACATAAGAATGAGGACTTCTAGACCAGAAAAACTTGCCTCTGCCCTGGGTTTTTCAAACCAACACACTTTTATTTTAGGAAGAAGATTACCAGGATACATAAGACAAGATTTTCTTTGGGAAAGATCTCTCTACTGTACCTGTATACATAACTTAATATTGACTTGATATTCACTTTATATTGAATTAGCCCTGGGTACTTTGCTAGGCAGCGTCTGGATCTCAGTGATAGCTACTTTCCCAGGTATTTGGTTTCCTGGACTTCACTATCATGAAGTTGGAACAAGATTTAGTGACTTGCTTTGAAGGAACTAAACATGGTCTTCCATGATGAAGTAATGGAAGGGCAGAGCTCTGGAGTCACAGGCGTCCATCAATCCCTCTGATTCTCCTCCATCATTTGTCTCTCTGAGGTAAGCGGCCCTCTGAGGGAGACCACAGAGCAAGAGACTGAGGGCTTTCTTCACCCAACAGCCAAGCAGTAACCAAGGTGTGGAGTCCTATAGCCTCAAAAGACAAACTCCTCCCCATATCTTCATGGGTATATTCAGAAACTAACATACCAGACTCACATAAATGAAGCTTGGGGTCCAAGTTAACCTTGGTGGCTAGCTTCAGGTATGGTTAAGCTACATTCAGAATCTTGATACACAGATATCTTGGATAGTTTTCATGTAAACAACTATGTTTCAGGATAATTTGTTATATGCCAATAGATAACTGGTACAAACAAATATATTATGCATCATAGTGCAGAATTTGTGGAATGAGAACACATGTTGTATGCACTGGAGGATTCCACTCAAATCCATCCATGGCATCTTGAGATGTATAACTTTTTGAGGTGCCCTTTAGAGTGGGCATGATGCAAGGCTGTACAATATTAAAGTTGCATGAACATGTCTACCCTACATTCTGAGTCCTTGTGAGACTTGCACGTAGTTTTCTATAATATTTTCTGGCCCACACAGGGTGTCACCTCCTTGACTCTCAGCTTCCCTTACTTGTAAAGTAGATTTAAAAGTTCCAACCTTCCCCATCTTCTTGGAAAGGTAAAAAGGATTTTATGAAAGTCAGTGTCTGACACGCAGCAGAAGCTAGCCAGGAACTCCAAGACTAGCCAGGAACTCCTCAGTTTTGGTGCTGGGTTAAGTATGCCTGGTTCTGTCCTCTGTCAAAGGTGAACTGTGACCTCCTATCTTGTCTCTACATGGAGACAAGGGGAACAGAGCCACTGCCAAGCAGCCTAGCTTTTTAGTACAGCAGTTCCCCCAACAGAGTCTGACGACACCCTGAAGGACCAGGTGTTCCATTTGGAAAACAACTCAATCCCATCATCAACCCATTGTGGTGAATGAAAACAAAACCAGACAGGACCAGGGTTTAACTCCCTTATTCAGTTGGAACCAGTGCTCCCCAAACACACTGGTGACAGTGCTGAGATTCTAATTTGAAAAGAAGGCTCATTTGCAGGCTCTTTGCACTGTTACAGTAGCTGCCAGTGGGTCCAGCTGGTCCCTTGGTGGACCCCACCTACCACAAGAGGAGCCACAGACTGGGAGAGTCACTCTAAGCATGGACACTTAAGGCCAGTCTAGGGCCTCTACTAAATGAGCATCCTGGACAGTATGCATTACAGGAGTCATCTTCAGAAGAAATATAGTATTATATGTCATTTCCTTTTTCTGAGTCCTTTTCTCCATTGACAAAAACAGAAATATCTGTTCTTGCCCAAACAAGAGTGAAGATACTCACGGGCTCAAGGAACTGTCCTCCCTATAATGCACCTATTGGCTATTACTTGAAGAGCCAACTTTGTGCCTAGCCATATGCTGGGAGTTTCTTGGAGTTATGGAAGACTATGATGCATATACTTAAGATCACTAGCCAAGAAGCCAGACTGCCCAGGTTTTCCATCTTGTTTCATTACTGATTCGCCAGTGAAAGATCCTAAGCTGCTGCTTAATCTTGCCTGGGGATGGGGATAACAAAGTATTCCTCTCACAGCATTTTCCCTCACAGATGAAATGGGCCAACATGCTTTAACATACCACTCTTCTTACTAAGGGTCCAGTCAGTGCCAGCAATTTACCCCTGGCCATGGCTTTTGGAGTAGCTGTAACTCTACTCCATCTCTCCAACGAGGAACATGCAAGTCATGGAGAAGTGGTTTTCCCAGTTCACACAGCTGGGGCACTACAGATCTGGATGTTGCATCCATGTATGACTGAATCCAAAGCTGTCGTCACTATGTTATAAGGCTGTGTTGACTTTTATCCGATGGTTCCTGAGTCTAGTAACTGCATTCCAACTACTTCCCTTGCTGGGGCAACTGCAGGCAGTTTTACAAGGCTCATCCATGGTTGAGGAATTTGGGACTTAGAGAGGTGCTGAAAGTCACAACTGGTAGGAGGTTAGCATACAGGGTATCCCGTTCCATCATCCTATTGCCTTTGAGAAGGTTACTGTGTCTGGAACCTCCCAGTAGGCACTGCAACTGTGTCTCAGTCTTACTTATGGGTGTTGGTACCGTGATCCGTTTTATGTCTATGTCAAGGCACTTAAGTGCCAAGAGCATACCACTTTTTCCGCAACAGTAGACATGATGGGTATATCTGTCATGGTTGAGAGGGCAGGCGGCCTGGCAAGGAGAATGAGCCCAGGCATACCAGTTCCTGGCTTAGTAGCCAACTCATGACTACAAATGTTAAACTAGAGTCATTTCCAGGCTCTGTGTTTTATGTTCTACTTGTTGCACCCTGACCTCATGGATCTCCCGACTGACATACTCAGGAAGTATGCAGTGCTTTCAGGATGGAGCCAAACCCCCAGAAGAATTTAATATAGGATGATGGTGACAGTCAAGTCACGTGAGAGAAAAGCTGCATGGGAGGGACAGCCCAGAAACCGGCTCAAGGTACATGCTGTTGAATAAAAAATAAATTCACCTTGTTCTGAAGGTGAAGTTAAACCTCAATGAGTTTCCACTCTGCACCATGTAGACTTCTAAGGACTGAACCATAGCTTAACACGTCTCCCAAAGACTTAGGAGACAGGTACTCTAAGTATTCATGATGCACAGATGGGAAAGCCAGGGTCTGTGGAGATGGGACAGCTATGCTACAACTGTACAAATATAAAGAGAAGAAGTATGTTCTGCCAGAACCCACACTTGACCACTCATCATGTCAGAGCCTCTCCCTGGCCACATAATTAGACAAACAATGAAAAGATATTCTAGGGAAACAGTGTGAACAAGTCACTGTGTATAAGCAGAAGCAATATCTCTAGATGAGTTAGGAAGAGAGAACGCAATGGCTGCAACCTGAGGATTGTGGTTAACCTTGAGCACTAATTCGGCAGGTTCTAGAGTCACCTAAGAGACAAGCCTCTGGGCACAGCTGTAGGCAATATGTAGATTAGACTAATAGATATGGAGAGACCCGCCCCAACTATCTAAATCACAGTCTAGGCTCCTGTTCTGAATCAAAAGGAAATGATGAACTTAGAATCATCATTCATCTCTTTGCTTCTTGCCTGTGGATAGAGTGTCACCAGCAGCCTCATGGCCCTGTTGCCTTGATTTCCCCACTATGGTGGCTGTACCTTGGATTCAACTTTTCCTTCTTTAAGGAGTTGGTTGGGGACTTGCAAGGAGGGGCGCTTTTGTCCCAACAACCAGAAAAGAAACAAACACAATAAGCAAAATTTTATATTCAATTTGCCTTATCTGGATGACAGAAATCATTCTGAGCTCCACAGGTTCCTAAGAACCGCAGGCCTACAATGGATGCCCCTAAATGTAGATAGCACTGAACACTGTGCGCTAAGCAGTTCCTGTACACATCATGTATCTTTAATAAAAGTTTCATTCTTAAATCAGGCAGAGTAAGTAATTGTAAACAGAACAATGTAGGAAGCAGGGTTGTCCGTGTACAAATACAACCACTAATAAGGAGCCCCAGTGTTCATCGTGACGGTAGAGGCAACACATACTTATGGATCTACGTACCTAAAGGGAACCCAAAATGTATTGGAGAACTGTGAGTTCTGAAAGTACCCCTCGACCATGATAGTGCCTTAAAACACAGAGCTGAGACTGCCTAGTGTTTAAAGGGAACTTCTCCATGTACCTCTGATATTACAAGGTCATGATCCTCCATTATCAACACAGCAGTACTTTCCGTGACACTAAAATGGACCTGTGGAAGAGGAGTGTAGCCATTGTGGTGGACTTCATGATGTTTTATCTATCATGGTGATAGTCAAGGTGGGAAAACTAGAGAAAAGAAATGGAAACTTGTATAAAGCAAGGCTCTTGTGGCCAAGAAAGACAGCAAAGAAAAAGAGAGGCATTCATTTCTAGAACTACAAAGCACCAACTCAGCGTGGCTGGAAGTATTTCTGCTGGCTTAGCTTATCCAACCTTCTCTGCCTCTGCCTCCTTGCTTAGGTCCAACTGCAGACAAAAATATACAGCTGAGAGCTGCATCCCTTGATGCAACCTAAGTAACAGGTTCTTCCCAGCAAACGACTAATCCTTGCTTCCCATGCCCCTTTTGTATCATCTTCTGAGAACCATCTGGAGGAAAACCTAGGAATAGGGACTAGGAGATTATTCTGACATAGTTATTATGAGCTTGGCCTCTGTAGTTGGACTTTCATCTGTTAATGAGGGGATGATGGAGCTGGTGATTGTTCTAGTTTCATTTCCACTACTATGATAAAATACTCTGACAAAAATTAACTTAGAGGAGGAAGAGGCTCATTTTAGTTTATGAATCCAGTCTATAGTCCATTATTATGAGAAAGCCAAGGCAAGAACTTGAAACAACTTCTCACCTCACATGCATTGTTGAGGGTAGAGAAAAGTGGATGCATGTATGCTTACCTCGCCCTTTGCTCTATTTTTCCACTCTGTTTCTACACAGTTCAGGATCCCCTGACTAGGGAGTGATGCCACTCACAGTGGACTGCATGTTCCCATAATCAGCTTAAGACAATCCCCTGCAGAGATGCTCACAGGCCAACCCAGACACACACAGTCCCTTGTTGAGGCTCTCTTTCCAAATAACTCTAGGTTGGATCGAGTTGGCAATTAGAGCTAGCCACCACAGTGATGGTTACAATAACAGCAATGAGATCTCTCTCCTGTGATTCCTAGGAAGATGAGCCATTGCTGAGCCCATACTACCGCATATCTTCAATAGCCTGGTTGTGTTAGCCTCTCTATTGTCCCTGGGTTTATCTGTCTAGCACTGCGCACATCCAGACAGCTCAAGTTCAAGTACCCTGACCTAGGATCCAGAAGTCTGAACATTTCCCCAGTTTCCCATCCTTGGATACCTTTGTCTTGCCTGTGCAAATGACCAAGTGTGGTCTGCATGCTGCTTTACAGGCTGTATAGACTAGTAGAGAAGAAAACACTGCCAAGCTCCACCTGTATCCCATCTCCCTGAATCTCTCTGACATTTTTCTAAATACAGACTTCCAGTGTGATATTGTTCCTGGAAGCCAGCACCTGCAATAGTAGGCTAGTAAATATTTAACAACCATTCCTACTTAGTGAGAGGAAGTCCTGGTTTAGAACACTCGCCGATTTCTTTCCAGGATAATTACTCCCCACCATGGTTTGTTCAAGTTACCCATGTGAGGTCATCTAGCTCACAAACGTTCCTATGTAACATTCAGTTCTTACAAACCATTATGACCAAAACAAACCAAGGGCATCTGGGTTTCTCTTCTATAAACAGACACTACATTCAGGCTGCTAGGCTTGGCTTTGCTTGTAGTTAAGGAGTTTGGGGGTTTCTAGGATGTTCCTCTACTCCAACAGCCCTGATCCCAAAACTGGTACATTCAAAGGTATAGGTACTCATGTTCCTTGTTGGGTTCAATGCTTGGTAGTAAAACAGATTAATAGCACCCTTTCCAAAAGCCATCAGCTAACCTCTACTTTATCATCAACAACACTGGATCTGATGATGTCAGTCTAATACACTCTTCAAAAAAAAAAAAAAAAAAAAAGACTCCTGATTTCAGAAAGACATGCAAACACAGCCCATGTCAGCACACTCTGTGTAGATAATCATTGATTAATGCACAGCCCATGCCAGTACATGGCTATCTATATAATCACTGTATTATGCGTTTTAATTAATCAACCCAACAAACACCCAGAGTATCTTTGTGATAACTTGAAAGGCACCTCCATCTTTACAGAAAGACATATAATAATAGGTAAGTTTTCCGGGGCTGGCATTTGTTAGAAAGGCCTGTGGCTGTTAAAATGTATGTAAGATGTTAGCAAGTATGAGATTGTTTGTGAACAAATGTGACTTTACCTAAAATTACAACTTAATCTCTTTTAAATATACAGAGGAAAACCTATCAGAAACACTGGAAATAAAGCTGCCACAATAGGGGGACTATTTAACTAACATATCCGTATCTAAGAGCAGAGCTGTGATACAGTAATTGAGAAGGGACTGTGTGAAAGTCACGGAATGACAGCTGTCTCTGGATTGTAACAACAGCACAAAGCAGAGTTCGTGCATATGGAGTCATATAGGCAAAGCGTTTGGTGGCTTTTAAACAGCATCAAGAATACATGATTGGTGGCATATCAAACAATATAAAAATGAAATCAACAACTTGAATATGACTGCACGAGGACGACTCAGCTGAGCTGAGGGAAACATCTCCATGGAATAATCTTGGGATCCAGCCCTTGAGGGATTTTCTTTCTTTCCACTTTAAAACATTTTTTTAACATTTAACTTTAAAAGATTTTTGATGTGTATAGATGTTTTGTTTACATATATATATATATATATATATATATATATATATATATATATATACCCCATGTGCTTGTCTGGTGCCCACAGAGACCAAAAGATGGTGTCAGCTATGCCTTGGAAATGAAGTTACAAATAATTGTGAGCTGCCATATGGGTGCTTGGAATTGAACCTGGGTCCTCTGGAAGTGTTTTTAACCACGGAACCGTCTATTCATCCCCTGTCTTAGTCACTGATCTATTGCTGGGAAGGCACACCGTGACCAAGGCAACTCTTAGACAGCCTTTAGTGGGGGGGGGGCTGCTTATAGTTTCAGAGCTCTAGTCCATGACCATCATGGAGGGAAGCATGGTAGCACACATAGTATGAGAGAGCTACATCCTTGTCCAAAGGCAGAGGCAGAGACAGACAGATGGACAGACCGAAAGACAGGTGTGTGTGTGTGTGTGTGTGTGTGTGTGTGTGTGTGTG
>JADRCD010231491.1:19376-32200 GCA_019843815.1 Montemys delectorum
TGTGTGTGTGTGTGTGTGTGTGTGTGTGTGACAGAGACAGACAGAGAGAGAGAGAGAGAGAGAGAGAGAGAGAGAGAGAGAGAGAGAGAGAGAACAAACAGACAGATAGACAGACAGACAGAGACTGGGCCTGGCATGGACTTTTGAAATTTCAAAGCCCATCCCAGTGACACACGGATCGTCAAACAAGGCCACACAGTTCCTAATCCTTCTAATTCTTCCCAATACTTCTTTTCTGTAGTTACTACACATTCAAATATATAAGCTTATGGGGTCACTCTTATTCAAACCACCATAGCCTCTCTTTTCTTTTCTTATGTTCCAATTTCTAATGAAGTAAGAAAAAACCAAAAAACCATTCTGATTAATTGATTAAACTATAACAGTACAGTATGCACACACACACACACACACACACACACAAACACAAGGAGAGGAGGGCCTGTGACAATACCTAAGTTGGTAAAGAGCTTGCCTTGCAAACATGAAGACTAAGTTCTATCATTCAGATACCACAGAAAGGAGAAGCTCTGTGTGATGGGAAGTAGAGACAGGCAAATCCCTAAGACTCATTGGTGGGCCAGTTCTGGCCTATTTGATGAACTCTAGGCCAATGGAAGCCACTGTCTCAAATACAGACTCAGTAGATAGTGCAAGAGGAATAACACACATGGTTATCCCCTGGCTCCATATTCATGAATATGCATGTTCATGTGTACCCACATACTCCTGCACAGACATGTCCAACCACACAGATGTAAATGTAAATAATGTGTGTATGCTTGAGCACACACATGCACACCACACAAACACACATACATAAACATGGCAGACACACGTATGCATAAATACACATACATAAAGACACATACACACACACACACACACACACACACACACACACACAAACTAGTAAAAGACAAAGGAGACCACTACTATTCAGACTGTCCTCTTGTACTGTTTGCTAAGGAAGGCTAAAGTCTCAGTTATGTCAAGGATGAATAATGAATAGTGTTCAACCTCACAGAAAAGTCTGACTCATATGAGAATGGTCCAAGCCACAGTGATGCTTCAGCTGACACTTCAGCACCAGCAAAATTAGCTGGGGACAGCAGCTGGGCACCAAGCTGTACATTTCCAAAGCCATGGGATTCAGAAGTCAGCTTATTGAAACTCAATTCAGTCTTCCTTGCTGCTTCAACTGTGCATTCAAGGGCTTGCCAAATCTCACCTTGGAAATCACATTTCTTTTCTGACCAAGGCTGTCACATTCCTTGGGTCTCAGCCCATTGTTCCCAACTGAATCTGGCTTTCTAATTGCAGTGTGTTCTGGGAACTGTGTTCTTGCTGATGACTGGACAAGGCCACTCAATGAGGATCCACTGATGCACCAACTGTGTCTTTTCCATGAGCAACTCTCATTGATAAACATGAAGGAGCAACTAGGGCACCACAGAACACACTGCTCTTCTTCTACAGTGCCACCTGCTATCACAGGAAAGAGCACCACATTTACACTGAACAATACCCACTCACATTCTGGGTAGCAGTGCTCATGGTAGATTTCAATAGCCATGGTCGCTGGGCATGTATTTAAGGACAAAAAAAAAAAAAAAAAAAAAAATCACAGGATTTTCCTCATTCAGAATGCAAATTTAATAAATAAATATAGGAGTTGGAGATGGGTCTCATTGATTAAAGGGGCTTGTTACCCTTTCTTACAGGGCACCTGAGTTCTGTTTCCAGCACACATTTCTGGAAGCTCACCGCTGTCTAGAACTCCAGTACTGGGAGGTTCAGTGCTCTTGTCTGGCCTCCATGAATGCTCACAGACATATGACATATACATAAACACACACACATACATACACACACCCACAGAATAAAGATTTTATATATATATGCATATGTATGTATTAAAGAATATGTGTATATAAGCACAATAGCAAAGTAAAAGAGGAGTAATGTAGAAAGAGGAGGTCTAAGGAGAGGGGGATGGCAACCAAGAGGGTAATGCATGGAAAAAAGGGAGAAAAATACTGTGCATGCCTTCTCACATATGCAGTCACATATTATAGGGCCTATGTATATAATACACACAGATACATGTACACATTCAGGGGAAGGAAGAGAACCAGGAGATGGGGTGTGACAAGGACAGTCTATAACACTACCACTTCCCAGACACTGTCTGCAAAGAGAGGTTCTGTTTAGCATCAATAAACGTCCAGATATCTTCCCCTTCCTGCTCTTTCCCTAATGCAGAGGGCAGGATGCCTTTTTAACATACCATCTCCTAACACATGAACATACAGTATCTACAAACCTGCCATCTGGCTCTTTCTTTCCCTGATGAGGCCGTTTGCATTTCCTCAGTATAATTAGCATTGCGAGGCAACTTGTCAATATTCTTTTCTGCGAGGTATCAAATCAGTTTAAGTATAGCTGCAACTTTGATGATGGATTTGTTGCAGTGTGCTTTCAAGCTCTGGTGAGGGATAATTACCAAGGAGATTATTACATGGTGTTGGGTTAATTAAATATGATAAAGCCATTTGCCTGTGACATGATGGGCCTGTTTCAATCTAAACGATGTAAAATGGTCAGACTCGTTGAAGGCAACATGGTGACCCTATAAAAGCTTACACCTAGCCAAAATAGATCCCTCCTAATGCCGTTTCAGAGGCTGATGTTCTACTTCGATTTTACAGGCTGTCTTGCAAGATGTCATTACAAGGACTGCTCATGAACATTTGTGCCCAGCCCTTAGCAGAAAGAAAAGGGGTAGTCAAGACTTGTGAGAAACAAAATTCTGAAGTTGTGAAAAGGAACAGTTGCTATCCACTGGGCTGAGTTGGGCTCTGTCTCAATGAGAACTCCTGCTGCCTCCAGGAGGTAAGAAAGAGTCAGAGGTCAGTGGGGATGAGAAGATGGCTCAGTCAGTAAAGGCTTACCTTACAAGCATGACAACCCAAGAAAAAGGTACTCTGGTGTGCACTTTGTGACATCAGTAATGGTGACATGGAGGGTGGAGAGAGGTGGAGCTCCAAATCTGAATGGCCAGCAAATCTAGCCAAAGTTCTGGCTAAAGTTCCAAACTATGAGATCCTCTCTCAAACAAAAGTTGAAAGGCACCTGAGGTTATGTTCTTACCACATACACATAGGTACATAGCATCCGACAACAAATGTACACACACACACACACAACACATACACACACACACACACACACACACACACACACACACACACACACAGATCGTCAGGCATGTCCTGTATCCATCCATACTCTCCACCTCCAATTGACATGTTGTTGGGTGTTGTTGGCTACAAGCAGCATTAGGCCAAAGGTCTGATGGACAGCCCTCCTTTTTACTGGGGAGTTTGAAGAGGGGGTAAGGAACAAGATCGCCATCAATATTGAATGACATATTGTCAAATTGCCTTCTAAGTATTTATGGTTATACCCATAAATTAGCATTGCTCTCAACCTTGATCAGAGAAGGTTCTTTTTGCAGGATAGTGGATAGAGCAGAGAGTCGTGGCTCATCATAGAATTGAGAATCCAGGACTATTAAGAGCTCAGCCCTAAGAATAAGACATCTTTGTCATCACACACACACACACACACACACACACACACACACACACACACGCAAACATCTTTGGGAGAACATCAAAGAAGAAGAATCAGAGAATGGGGAAGATTAATGTGCAGTGCCACGTTCTGGACATGGCATGGCTATTGCACTCATGAACCCACAGCAGGTGTGGTGGCCTGGCACAAGACCTGAACAAGATCAAGCCAGTCATTCCCTTCTGGACTTGCATAGGCTTCTGATGCCCATTCCTACCTGAGGAGCCAAAAGAAGTTGCTGACTACTGGGTAAGCAGAACCCATTTTTCTCTCCAGGTTATGTGTGGCCACTAGTAGGTTGCCCATGCTCCAGTGCACTGGGTGACCCCTTGCCACAGTGGGGGAAGGCAGCATTCACTGGACTTAGTGGGTCATAAAGGGAAGTAAACATAGGCATCCAGTCAATAGCATCCTTTTGAAGACATAAGAAGCACTTCCACCATGAACATCCATGGATGGTGTCCTGCTGTGGGTGGAAATAAAATGTAATAAAGCTCTCACTCTTTGGGAAGACAAGTTGACAGGCAGACCTGTTGCCAAGGCAGAAATGATCAATTCAGTCAAATACCCAGTAAGTCTGGTCTCAAAATATCAATAAAACTAATTGCTGCAATGACGGTCCAGGTGAGAGTCACCATTGGCAATTAGCAATATCTATCCATGCCTCCCACAAGGGATCACAGGAAGAAGCAACTGAATAAACAAACACCTTATGAAATGCTCTCCCTGTCAGTAGAGAGGCACTGACTCACTCTCCGGTCTAGAAAAAAAGAGAGATATGCTGTATGGCAGTGTGGCATTCCCCGAAGCCATGAGACATATCTGTGTGCTTTGCTTTCAGGGTCCTTATATCCAGGAGAGACTGCTCTCCATAGCTTTCCTCTCTTAGATGCCTTTGCTCTCCTGAGCTGCCAGTATCAACCTCTCTCATTTTCTTCATTCTTCACTGATTTAGTGCCCATCACCAACCCCTCTCTCCCTTAGACCTCATGGAAGAACCAAACACCACAGACAAAACGCCAGTGTGTAGAAATGGATTGAGTACCCAAAGCAGAAAGAACATAAGCAGACATGGCCAAGACAGTCCATGTGAGCTAACTCCTGGAGGAAGGGTGGGGCTTAATAAACAGCTGGAGAGGAGAGAATAATTAGAACATATGAAACAGATGCCCTATTCTAAGGAAGCAAATAGCAGGTGTGAAGGGCACATACAGGTCTGGGGCAGGGAGTCTGACATCAGACCAAGGCCTGTACAAATCAAACAACAAAATTTTCAACTCAGAAGGATTGCTGGTTCTGCAAAATGGGTGAAACCTACATGTATCATGGGATGCCGGAGCCTCTCCATGAAAGACCTGTGCAAAATTCACGGATGGGGGCTACTTTGGGCATTAAAGGAGTGGAATAAACAGATCAATTCTGAGGAATTTCTGAAGTAATGAGAGGAGTCTACAACTCAACAGGAGCCTGGGTTCTGTGTGTGTGTGTGTGTGTGTGTGTGTGTGTGTGTGTGAGAGAGAGAGAGAGAGAGAGAGAGAGAGAGAGAGAGAGAGAGAGAGAGAGAATGAGTGTGTGTGTACTCAGAGAATTCAGTTAAGATTCATACATCTCATTGTGTATAATGCTCATATCACAAAAGAAAAATATATATTTGTGTCTACCTAGCAATATGCATGGAGAGTTACTTAGAGGCAAATATACAGAAGCTTGCAATTTGAAATGCATCATGCTAAGGCAGACCAGATAAATTAGTGCATGGACAGAGATATGGTCAAGTATGGAGACCTGAGCATCGCTGGTTGAGTCTATCTGGTGGATACATCAATACACCCTGAAAAGCTAACTTGCTCTGGTGTGAAACATAAATGTGCTTTTAAAACTGTATTGGGCATGGATGGGATGTGGTACTTTATCTGTACTGTGACAAATACCCCCCCCCAAAAAAAAACCAACTTAGGAGAGGTTGGGGCTAGGGAGATGGCTCGATTGGCAGTTGAATGTTTGCCGGTCTTGAAGAGGATCTGAGTTCAGTTCCCAGTCTCCAAGTTGGGTAACTAACAACCACCAGTATCTCTAGTTTAAGGGGAGCTGATGGCCACTTCTAGTCCCCACAAATATCTAAACATAGGCACACACACACACACACACACACACACACACACACACTGCATACACACACTCTCTCACACATGCACGCAGGTATGCACACACACTCTTTTCTCTCACATGCACACACACACACACACACACACACACACTGCACACATGCATGCTCTCTCTCATACACAACACAAAAATAAAGCAAATCTTTAAGAGTGTATTTTTTAAAAAGAGAAAATAAAGGTTTAATTGGCTCATGGTCTTAGAAGTTACAGCCCACCACGGCAGGTCAGCATGGTTGTATCATTCTTCCATAGTGGGAATGTGTAATGGAGAGTCCTCATTTGAAGGCTAGAGTAGGAAGCAGAAACGTGTGTCACCTTCAAGGCTCACCCCCTAGTGACTTACCTTCACCAGCTACCATCCACATCACAGAGGGTTCCAAGGCTGCTAAAATAGCCAGACAGGGACCAAATGTTCAAACACATGGCTCTGGTGGGCAGCATTTTGCATCCAGACCATAACATTTCACTTTTACAGACAAAAGACATCTCACATTTTGCACAGGGAAATTCTGAGGAGGAATGGGATGAGATTTTGTCATACGTATTAGAAGAAGTCAGAAAGTGGTAAAGAGGGAAGATGATATACAAGGTGACTGCCATTACCAGGTGTTGGCAACTGCCACGTGTAAAGCATTAGGCAATATGCTACTTAACCCTATGAAAGTGGTCTTATACTGACTCAGGTTGAGTGGTTATTAGTAGACACTGGCTCTCTCCATGATATCATTTGCTTCCAAGTCAACTATAGTCTGAAAATATTAAATAGAAAAATCCAGACATACAATAATTCATATATTTTAATAATATATATTATTTTATATTTATTTAAAATCATGTGTAAATGTAGTTGGGGGCAGTATGTGTGCACATGGGTGCAGCATCCTTGAAGGCCAGAAGAGAGCATCAGATTCTCTGAAGCTGGAGTTAGAAGTGATTTGAGCCACCTGATGTAGATGCTGGGAACTGAATCCCAGTCCTCTAACAAGAACAGCAAGTGCTCTCAACTGCTGAGCCACCTCTCCAGCCCTATACACAACTTTTATTATAATGAAACCGCTCCACTTTATTATTAGTGACTGTTGATCTCACACTGTGTCTAATTCATAAATACCATGTATCATAGATTGATATTATGGGTTTCAAACTACCTACAGCTTCAGAAAAGAAGGATCTACTGCACTGGCAGAGCTGGAATTTGAGCTTGGAGCTTACTGATCAGTAGATGGCATCTTTGTGCATTGCTACATTCTGTAGGTAAACTTGGCAATGCACCACATCCCTGAGAGCCTGGTCACTCTTCTCTTGTCTTCAAAGTTGAGGGGCGAGTTTCAATCCTTGAAAACAGTCTGGACCTAGCAGCAATTTAGCTTTATATTTGTGGGATTTTTCAAATAATTCTCCATGGACCATGACTTAAATTCCACAATTATTCCTTGACACTTTAGCTAGTGGCCTGAGGTAGTATGGAAAGTATTTTCTGGCAGCCAATTTTCGGGGGGGAGGGGCAAGTGCCTTATTCTTAAATTTGGCATCAAGATACATTGTCAAAGTCTGGATATTCCCTAGGAAGCTTGGACATTGGCATCTTACAGACCGGGGCCTGATCCACGAACTCTAACTGGTGACCTCATGAGAAGCTACTGACATCATGTGGAAATCTCTGCTCTCCTATAATGGGGATAATTTTATGTGATTCTCCAACAATTATAAGGAGAAACCAATGTTGGGGAATGCACAGGCTTGGGCCCATGCAGAGGCTAGACGCAGTTTTATTTCTGTCTTATTCCTTCCCCTGGTCCATAGGAAGAAATGGCAGCCAGAGAGCTGGACCATGAAATATCTTTCAGAGGTAATGTTTAACACTAAGGATTAGCAATTATCTGCCTAAGAATGCCTTTCCATGGAGAAGCTCGCCGTCTAAAAATTATACACTTACAAAGGCAATTATTCTTCTCTATGCCACCTGATTTTCTCATAATAAATACCCACTCACAATATAGCTCTCCGTTAGTGCCAGTATCACCAAAGGCCACCTAGGATGGAAGAAAGGGACTATCAACGGGAGACACTGGTGAACATTCAGTCAGTAACAATGTGGACTATGATTTTTGACAGTTAAAATAGAAGGAGTTGGGAATGAGTTCCACTCGAGATGCTTAGGGCTGGGTGTTTAATGGAAACCTCTTGAATTGAGCTAAAGATGAGGGGGCTTCCCACTAGACATGTAAGTAACAGCAGTAACAGCAGTAACAGCAGTATCCTTCCAAGGGCACCCTTGTGGTTCCCCCAGGGGTTTCTAGTCTTTAATTGGAGTCTGAGGTGGGGGGGATGGGATGGTTCAGCTGCAGAATCCTGACATTCCAAGTCATTTAAAAGAACCAAAGATACATCTCTTTTAAAAAACAAAGGAATAAGCTAGGCATTGTGGTGCACAGCTATAATCTCAGCACAGAGGACATGGAGACAAGGAGGATTCCAACTTAATGGTTATTCTTGGCTACATGGCAAGTTCAAGACCAGCCCGGGCTCCAGGAAAACCTCTCATAAAATAAAGTAAAATAAAATAATAAAATAAAATCTACAAAGGAATGCAGCCTCCTATCTGACCAGCTGCATCCATAAACCATGTTAAAAAAAAAAAAAAGAAGGAACTCTCTGAAGGAATAAAGAAATAATGAAGTGAGACCATATGTTGTCCAGCATCACAGGTTCAAAGGCTGTAACTTGGCAAAAAAAATATTCACTCCCAAATGTCTTCCTCCCTCCCTCATTATTGAGAGCACTTTTGTAGAGCACACACCCAGGTACCAGGCAGGTGACTAAGTACTTGTATGAGTCCTTGGAATAAAGGATACAGCTATACTCAGAGAGGAGGCATGCCCAATCTCAGTGTGGCTGAGCCTATGCTTTCGGCCTCTTCCAGTTTTGACCCTCAAGGCAGAGAAGCTTTCTTGGGAATGAGGAAGGGATGAAGCTTCTAGTAGGTAAAGAAGAGGACGGAGGAAAATTGGTGACACCCCAAATTGAAGACACTGGGTTGTCGTTTTAGGGATTTGGTGACATGGGAGACTTTTACGCCTGCAAAAGAGTAAAACTCTCACATGCATGAAACTGCTGAGAACAAATCTATTAACATCTACAGTGGGACACCAGTGGGACCCTGATGGATACTGGGTGCTGTCTGTGGAACATGATGTGTGATCAGATTCCAATCAGAAGTCATGACAAGCCACGGGGGGGGGGGGGGGGGGGGGATTTAGGGTACAAAGTGCATGTGTTCCAAGCAATAAGGATAGCCCATGCAAAGGCCCTGTGGTACCTGGTATGTTCTAGAACTAGAGAGAAGGCTGGTACAAGGGCAGCCCTATCACATGCCTAAATGAAATCCACAGAGATGACGGTCTTCCTTTCACACAATTGTGCCAGAAATGTCAAGCCTTGTACCTGAAATCCTAGACAAGTCTGTGCACCTCCAGAACTACATAGGAGATCATTATTTTTCCTTACAAAAATCGTTAATCTTTTTTAGTCACTCCACAGCAATGACCTGGATAATGAAGGATGAACAGACAAACCACCCAGGATGTTCCAGAGAGCCTGGTGATCAGAAAGACATGTACAAATGGATGCAAAGCGAACAGAGAACCAGCCCCTCCTCTAGCACATCTTATCCTTGCTATCAGCACCCAAGCCTTGGAAGTACCTCCTTCCTGTTCCCCCATGTCTATTGATAGTCCACGGACTTCAACACAACCTGTCTAAGAGTGCAGCCAGCTGGGAGAGATGGAGAGAAAGAATCAGAGCTGGAGAGTCCGACTGCCAATAAGTAGAAAGTTGAGGTTGGCTTGAATCCTGAGAGTTACAGACTCCAGAGTTTATTAAATAGCATCCTCTCACATGTATTTTCTATTAATTCTCTGTGGTAGCTCCAGCTAGGTTCTGTGCTAGAGAACTGTGTGTATTAGGAGATAATATTTTAGAAATTCATGAGCATACTTTGTGCCAGAAAGTACGAGCTTAAATAATTTTCATTTTATGAAATGTACATAACGACATTGAGCTAATCCATTCTAATGGCCCTGAACTCTCAGAAGCCTTGCAGTCCAAAACTAGTTGGGGATAACAGAGAGGATCCTGGCCATCATCACCATGTTCATCCTCTTTGTGTTACTGGAGGTAGGGGCAGGGCAAAGAGGAATGCAGAGGAATGTTAAGTGCAGGTCACTCAGAGACAAGGAGAGAAAGCAACCAGCCCAGGATGCTCCTGGTGACGAGGTTCCTCTCTTTCAGACCCTAATTTTGGCTCTCTTCCTTCTGTATTTGATACTGTCAGAATCCAACATCCATTACAGGCTTCAACCGTAATTTTTCTTTGTCTTTAGCCTTAGGAGCCATCATGTCCATTTTGCCTGCTAGAACCCAGTATAAACAGAAACCATTTTTCTTGTTATCTGAAGCTATTATATTTTGATATTTTTTTTCTGTCTCAGAAAAAAACCTTAGATATGTTCACATAAGTCAGGAGAAAGAAAACCTTTTTAGGCATCACTTTCAATTTCATAGCTTTGAATCATTCTCCTTTCTTTTGCTCCCTGTCAAAAATATGTTCCATTAAGCTTGGGACCTCACAACTTGGAAAAACACTAACTTAAACAAATGGAAGTTGTTGAGATATGAGACAAAGGAAGAATATGTTTTTAAAGTGTTTGTGTGACTTTTAATCCTGTCTAGATCATAAGCTCTTCAGCTCCCGGCTGGCTGGCTCCTTCGTTGTAAATCATCTACCACGTATCTGACAGGATGCTGTGTGAAGGAATCAGGTGGCCTCAGAAAATGGACAAAGAGTTAGCAACTGCTTGGGATGGAAAGAATAGGAGGTCTTTGTTCACACAGAGCTGGCTTGGAATGCCAGGCTGTGGCTAGACCCAGAACACGCTGGGCACTTCAACAGCCTTAGGAAAAATGAACCATTGGCATTGAGCCCATTAGTCTGCTGTCCCAAGTCACATGGGAATGACATAGTGCTCTCTAGTAAGAGTTCTGCCACAGGTAGATACTTAATCCATACCATAGAACTGGAAACCCTTCTCTAAAATGTCCAGCATATGAATCACTTACAGCAAAGAGCTGCAGTAGCATAATAGTAACAACAATCTAAATGTTTCACTTGCTCTGCACCCTTACCAAATCATAAACCAAGGATTCAACTGACTGTAGCCCAGATCGTAGTGTGCCCATTCCCTGAACTCAGTGTCTCCACCTACCACCCAACAGAAGAGAAAAATCCAACACTCACCTTTCTGATGATGGCTTGAACAGAAGACCAAAAGTAACAGCTGAGTGCCCATCTCATTGTGTCTAAGTGTGCAGCATCACCACAGCCACGAGTAGACATCCAGAAAGCCAGTCATGAGCTGGATGCTTATGTCTGACATCTATGCTGCTATGCATAGAGCAACAATGGATGAAAAGCCACTGAAAATGTCTGTGGTCCAAAAAAGTATAGTGTTCAGTAGATAGTATGAACACAATTTTTTTTTGTTATTTTTTTTAAACCAGATCAAGATAGAATTCTCCTGATCTTTGCAAGTTTGAGGCCAAGTGATCATATGAAATCATAACCACCATAGTAATCATTGTTATTTGGGGGCATTATCAAAGTCACCCTTTAATCAACTGAAAAAGCTGGCCAGGCATTGCTGTTGATTTGTTGGTTTGTTTTAACTGGCTCATTTGGAAAGACATGATGTTTTAAAGATTTATTTACTTTTACTTTATATGTCTGTCTATCTTCTCTGTCTGTATATCTGTACTCTACATTTGTGAAATGCCCATGGAAGAAAGGAGAAGGGGTCAGAAACTCTGTAATGGGGGTTCTAAATAGCTATGTTGGTGCAGGGACTTGAACTCAGGTCCTCAATATGAACAGTGAGACTGCTCTTAACCACTAAGCCATCTCTCTAGCTCCTGTAGGGTTTGAATATTTAAATGTTGGGTCAGGATGGTGTGTCTTTGCTTTATAAAAGTGAAGATGGCTTGAAGAAGGTTTGTAAGGAAAGTCTGAGGCTGGTGAGTTATGGAAAAGGCCACATAGCATGCTGAGAACTGGGAGAATGAGTCACTCACTACACATCAAGGCAGGGCCCAAGAAGACTGCAGAGAGCATTTTTACTCCAGGAAACTCAGAGCCTTTTGATATAGGTATACTTTCCTGCAGCATCTGCTTCTAGACAGAACAAAACACAGCATTCTGGAGCATTCTATTAAATAAAAAAAACAAAGTATTTTCATACCATAATGATATTCCCTACTGAATCTATGACTTTTGAGCTTATTTTCTTTATAGAAGATCCTGTGTGGATGAAGATGATGACACACAGCCTCATGATTCAACTAATAAGAATAATAATATTTGACTGTCTCAATGTGGATTTACCTCAAAGCAGGACTTGACACAAGGATTGGGCCATGCAATGTATTTACAACTTTATTCCAGTAAGTAAATGGAAAAATGAGGCAGGGGATGGAGACATATGCATGGGCAGACATTAATGAGCAGCTCCATGCTATGGATATCTAGGGCTCAGCCTCAAAGAGTTGGCTTGGAGAAACCAGGTGGGGTTTGATGCAAAATGGTTTCACATGGGGCTGAGGGGTGAGTGGTGCATTTATTGAACATCTTCTAACATTCTAGGGGCATCCTAGGATGTTAACCTCTCTATTTCCAAGACTGGCCTCCTAGATACTTGACAAGCTCCAATTGCTGAGAAAGGAGGTAGGCAGAGCAGAGAGAGAGAGAGAGAGAGAGAGAGAGAGAGAGAGAGAGAGAGAGAGAGAGAGAGAGACAAAGAGAGAGACAGAGAGAGATGCTGCCAAGCGTCCACACGGCTGAGGAACATCCAACCCCATTCCCTCCACATGACCTAAATTCTCCATTCTACTCTTCCACTCACTCACGTCTGGATGTGCAGGAGCCAGCTGTTTCAAGTTCTCTGAGATTGACATCACTCTTCTCAAAGA
>JADRCD010231492.1:0-22864 GCA_019843815.1 Montemys delectorum
GTTAGCAAGTTTAAGACTGGCCTGCACTACATACTCAAAGTCTGTTTCTCTTTCTTTTCCTTTTACAACAACAACAACAACAACAAAACTGTCACCCAAACAAAACTTTTGTGTAGCCTAGTATTATATTATTAGCCTAGTATTAGTATTAACAGGACAATCAACGAGTGAAATCCTGCAGTCATTCTGCATACAGCTGAAGACTCAACAAAGCTAGTATTTTTAGCAATGTGCCATGAAAGACACTCCTGGTGTGTGGGTTGGAACTTCACTCCAAGTACCAAGGGAAAGATTGCGACATAGTGCATAGTTGTCCCAGTGATTGACAGGAGGATCCTCCAGGCTTGGTGGCCAGCCAGTCTAGTTAAATTGGTGAGTTCTAAGTTCAGTGAGAGATCTTGCCTCAAAGAACAAGATGGAGAGTGATTGAGGGAGACAGCCAATGCCAACCTGCTGTCTCCATGTACATGGGTACATGTGAAAACACAAAACACCTACATGCATGAGTACACACACACACACACACACACACACACACACACACACACACACACGAAATGATTCCCGGTAAATCTTGTTTTGTTGAACATACTCTAGATTTCGGAGTCTGTCTTTCTATATTTATTTCATCTGTTGGTTAATGATTTCAAATTCTCTTGTATATGAATTCACTGTAACTGTCTTTATAAGACAGAAGAGGGCATTGGATTTGATTACAGATGGTTGTGAGCCACCAAGTGGTTGCTGGGAATTGAACTCATGACCTCTGGAAGAGCAGTCAGTGCTCTTAACCGCTGAGTCATCTCTCCAGCCTCAAATTCTCTTAATAACTTGAAAAAAAGGTTTCAATCAAGTGCAAATTAAATATAGGGTTTGACTAATTAAAGTTCATAGTGACATGCAAACCATTAGCATCTGAGTCGTTCCACAAACCAGCAGTCCTTTGCTCTTCACCCAGAGTCCTTGAAGCCAGTTGCTTTTCTGAGCAAGTATAATACAAATTGGATCTGTTGTTCACCATTTCTTTCTTTTGGGGTGATTCTGTTTACATCTTAGACCTGCAGATTGACTTGATATACTGCTGGTAAAACATTCATCACTTGTGCCTGCTATCTCTTAGCTTTTGGATAACGTGTGGAATTGAAATAATTATAATTTAGCTGGCTGTTTTGTCATAGATTAAAAACATATGATTTGAAACAAACATACCTTTAAAAAGAAAGACAACATTTGGAACTTGTTATCTTTGTATGCGTAGTTTTTTTTTTTTTTTTTAAAGACAATTGTATGGGATTCAATGCTCTCTCTGACCGTCCTAGGAGACGGCAGTAAGAGGCTGTAATGCTGGTTTTCCTCACACAGCTTTTGTAGCCAGAGCTTAACTGAGTTCATGGGAAAACAAATGACCTCATAGATGGAGCCGCTCCACATTAGGAAGTCCAACCCAAGTTATGAGATTCAGTCACAGGGTGAGGGTGGGGTAGAATTGCTTTACATTTGGGTGGAAAATCTTTGTCTCTAAGGTGCAATGGGATTGGTCACTCTTTATCATGGTCCTGGGGGCAAATGATGCTCTTTCTTTACCTTCTCCATTTTTCTAAATTCCATTTTTTGGCAGGAATTCCAGGTCATGTACTGTGCTGGAGGTTACCAGGTGAGTATAGTTTTGGCCCGCATCTGATTCCAGGAAGCTGTGCTTCCTGGTTCCTGGCTCTTTCAGAACATTTGCTCCTGTAGTTTCCCTCACTGGCACTTAGCCATTTGTTTGTGTCAAACTGGTGTATGCTGTTTCTGTTGTTGCTGGAGAAATTCAGCAAGAGTTTAGCTAGCACACCTTTTTAATCTTTCTTGTGTGTGTTCAGGAAGCCTGAGGCAAAGGGGAGAGAGATGGAAACCATGCTTCTACAGAAGTGGCTCTCAGCTTTCCTAAAGCTGAGACCCTTTAATAGAGTTCCTCATGTTGTAGTGACTCCCACACACAAAATTATTTTGTTCCTACATCACAACTGTGATTTGGCTGCTGTGAGAATTGTAATGTAAATATCTACTATTCAGGATATTTTATATGCAACCTCCAAAGGAGTTGTAACCAAAACGTTAAGAACCACTATTCTAGAGGAAGGTATATTTGAGGAAGGGATTCAGAACCAAGAAAGAAAAATCTTAAGTCCCTCGGTCACTAGGACATCTGGTCAACCTAGACACCTCCAGTCCTTTTCCCTATTCTTGTCATGGTGCTCCTTAGTGGCCTGGATGGTGGTGCTCCTGTCTGAAGTCTCTTAACATCTAGGGGTCTGAAGATTCTTTGAATTGTGTGTTGCAAGCTCTGTTTCCCTGAATGTTCTTCCTATCTCATCTCCAAGCCTACCTAGCTTACTTTTGTCTTCTAAACATAATCTTTTGTTCTAGAACAGTTTTAGATCCACAGCAAAATTAAATAGAATATACAGAAACTCCTCATATAACTCTTCTTTGTATTGCCTTTGTGCCCTTGTCAAATGTCAACTGACTGTATGTATGAGGGTCTATGCCTAGGCTCCCTATTTTGTTTCAGAGCTAGGTATCTGGCCAATTGCCATTATGAAACTGTCTTTGTTTGTTGTTTTTAATACATGGTATCACTGTGTAGCACTGGCTGTCCTGAAACTTACTATATAGACCAGGATGGCCTCGGATTCACAGAGGTCCACCTACTTCTGTTTCCCAAGTGCTGGGATTAAATATTTGAGCTACTGTACCCTGCTTGAAACTATCTTGATTGATGTAACTTTTTATCGTCTTAAATGCAAGAAGTGTCAATGCTATTGTGTGACTTGCTTATTTTAAAAATTGTGCAGACTATGCTGGATATTTTGCCTTTTCATATAAACTTTAAAATCAATTTATTGGTATACACAAAATATCTGACAAAGATTTTGATTGTGGGGAACATCATGAGGCCTCAACCCTGCACAAAGAACTACAGGCTGCTGAGATGCTCAGAGATGGAGAAATAGTCTTCTCTAGGGAAGAGCATACCAATTGCTTATCAAATGCCAAATAGTCAGTCCTGAGCACTTACACACACAAGTGACAGTGCACAGACTGAGCAAGTTATATTTAGGGATGCATATACATGTAATAACAATTAATGTAAAAAGATGCATGAATTTGAACAAGAGCAAGGACAAGTATATGAGAGAGTTTAGAGAAAAGAAAGGGAGAAATGATGTGATTATATTATAATCTTAAAACTAATTAAAAAACCCCCAAGATTTTGTTTGAGGATGAATTGATTTTTTGTTGCTGTTTTGTTTTGATTTTTTGAGGCAGGGTTTCCCTGTGTAACCTTGGCTGTATTGGAACTCCCCCCTGAAGACCAGGCTGGCCTCAAACTTAGAAATTCTCATGCCTCTGCATCCTGAATGCTGAAATTAAAGGAGTGTGCCACCATGCCAGGCTGGGGTTGAATTGACACTGCAAATCTAGCTGCAAAGGGCTGATAGCATCACAGTACTGACCCTGATTTACTTTTAAATTGTGATTTGTCTGGATAGGCACTATCTCATTTGTATTTTATAATAATCCTATGCAATGATGAAATTGCATAAATGGAGGCTCAGAGAGGCTGGGCAGTCAGTGTTAGGTTTGTAGAGGTGGGAGATGATGGAGGCAGGATTAGATTGCTGACACAGCAGGGTTCAGAGTGCTCACACTGAATAACATCCAAGGCAGTATTACAAAGTGCGAGCTGTGGAGTCCGACCAGCAAGGTTTAAACCTGGCCTTGGCTTTTTACTCTGTTCTATGGACTGAACTCAGGACTTCATGTACGCTAGACAAGCACTTTACCAACTGAGCTCCATCCCCAGCCTTTAAGACCCACATATGAAGTGGAAACATAAGGGTTCTTTGGAAAGTCAGTTGCGTCAGATGGTGTTTTGCTGGGGCAAACACATGAAGAAATGTTTTCCTGAATTGGACACAGGTGCAAGGATGTTTTGTTAAAAGCAGACAGGTGAGGGACACAGATGAAAAGATGTTTCACTGAAGCAATCGAGAGGACAAGTAATGAGGGATGTATTGGTTTGCTGAGCTTTGTTTGTCAGGACTCCATAGAGAGAAACACACCAGAAAACTTCTGGTGGTGTTCTGGCAGCGTCTTGCTGATTCATGGACTTTGGTCATTTGGCAGAGTGATGTCAGCTGACACAAACTCATGTGGAGTTTTGCAAAGACCAACTCACATGCTGAGGTAAGACCCATGGAGGATACGTGATCTTGGAGGAAGTATAAGTAGGACTCATTGGACAGTGGCAGGGGCCTGGCTGTTCCTGTTAGGATGCGCCACTGTTGTGGCCATCCTGACACTATCGTACTGGGCTGTTGATATATCTGTGAAGTGTTTGCGAGTGGATAGAGCTGCTGTTGCTGAATCCTGTGAACTGAACTGCTGATTTCCTGACAACACAGATGGGATTTGTTCCAAAGAACAATTTCTAAACAGATCCACTTCCCCCCTATCCTAATAATCTTTCTTTCCCACTACCTCTGGTAGCTAGTGGGCTAGAAGAAAGGTTAAAGCATTTAAGAACCACTATTAAAATTAGGGTTGAGAAAAATTTATCTACACAGGCATTTGGATTGGTGACCCTGAGGTTCGATCTGTGCTTCCAGCTTAGATGTTTTCCTCTCCTGGGGAATTTGATTGGATGAATGAATTATCTCTCAGCTAGGTGGATGCCTCAATTAAAAACAATTTTTTTTTGAGACAGTGTCTTATCCAGTCCAAGACAAGCTTAAACCTCTATGTTGCCGAGATGATCTTGAGCTTTGGGTCCTTGTGCCTGTGCCTTCAACTCAAGGGTGCTGATTTGGGCATTGTCTCTCTGCTTTTCAGTTAGTTTTGATAAGGGTTTGTCTATCTTACTGATTTTTCTGAAAGAATCAACTCTTTATTTCATTGATTCTTTGTATTATTCTCATTGTTTCTATTTTATTGATTTCAGCCTCAGTTTGATTATTCTTGCAGTCTTCTCCTCTTGACCGTGCTTGCTTCCTTTTGTTCTAGAGCCTTCAAGTGTGCTGTTATGTCACTAATATGAGACCTCACTAGTTTCTTTATGAAGACAGTTATTGTTATGAACTTTTTTCTCAGCACCATTTTCATTGTGTACAGTAAGTTTGGGTATGTTGCACATTCTTTTCTGTTGAATTCTAGGAAGCCTTTAATTTCCTTCTTTATTTCTGTCTTGACCTAGTAATCATTAAGTAGAGAGTTCAGTTTCCATGAATTTGTAGGCTTTCTATTGTTGAAATACAGCTTTAATCCACAGGAGTCTGATAGGATATATATAGGGGGTTATTTCAATTTTCTTATATCTGTTGAGACTTACTTTGTGACCAAGTATGAGGTCAATTTTAGAGAAACCTCTGTGAGATGCTGAGAAGAAGGTATATTATTTTGTGGTTGGGTGAAATGTTCTGTAAATACCTCTTAGGTCTATTTGGATTATAATGTCTGTAAGCTTCATTATTTCTCTGTTTCGTTTTTGTCTATATGACCTGTTCATTAGTGACAGTAGGGTATTGAAGTCTCCCACTATCGATGTGTTAGGTTCCATGAATGATTTATGCTTTAGCAATATGTTTTATTTTTATTTTTTTACAAACGTGGGTGTCCTTGAATTTGGGTGTAGGCTTGAGACAACATCTTGGTGGACTTTTCCTTTGATGAGGATGACATTTCTTTCCCCACCTCTTGTGATTGTTTTTGGTTGGAAGTCTATTTTTTATTAGTAGATATTGTTTGATATTAGAATGGCCACACCAGCATGCATGCACCAGCATTTCCAGTACTACGTGCTGCAGAGGATCAAACTTAGACTTTTTTACATGCTAGGTAAATGCTCTACCAACTCAGCTACATCTCCGGCCTATGAACGTTTTGATTTCTGAGTCATACCTGCCACCTTGGGTTTAGCTGTAATTTATAAAAATATTGTCACTATATATAACTTTAAGTGAATTCCATAGCATAAAAACACACTAATGTATATATTTTATATAAAAACAAATAAAAGCTATTAGTGGCCTCTTGTCAGTCATTGACAGCATTTGGTTGTGTTTTTTAATTTTCAATGAAGAAAACTTTTGGATTTGCCTGAACCTTATTCTCTTTCACTGTTAGAAATCTATTTATGAACAGCAATACGGCCCTGTTTCCCAAAGGTTCACAACAGCCAGCATAAGGCAAGTAGTGCTGGCATGTCTCAGAGAGACAACTAGGTGGATGTGCGATCATAACACACAGGTATTATGGATCTTTTGGGGAGAGACAATAAACACAATCAGGGTTCTAGAAAATGGCAGACTGGGAGAGCTCATTGCTGTGGGGATTAGGTTGATCAGGGCTTCACTCATGAACCATGTGGACATGGCCCCTGAGGGGTTTGGAGATCTATCCTCTGATGCTTACTTAAAGCTTTTGGTTTTGCAAGGGTGGGGGGAGTTCAGATCCCTAATGGCCTCTTACTGTCTCTGATTAATTCCAGTCATTCTGTCTTCTCTTCTGTCAGATTGGGGTAACAATCTCCTGGTCTGGTAAGAAGTTTTCATTGCCCTTTACAGCTCATGCTGTTGAGCATATGCAAGTACACATGTGACCTTTAAGCTTCAAGCATAGTTTATTTAGTGCCTGCCCCAGTGTGCCTAATTAAAACATGCTTTAGATGGCTTAGCACATTTTCCCTTGCAACTTCCCCCCCTTAGCCAGTCTCATTTTTTTCTTCCCTTCTTCTCAATTCTGTGATTCACCCAACAATCATATTATTTTAGAAAGCATGGCACAGAATTCCAGTTCTTTGGAAATATCCAAGTATAGACAGTTTCATGAGTAAGATATGGAAGTGGCTTGAACCACTTAATACCATATTCTATTATTACAAGGCTACACCTGATACAAGAGAGGCTGAAAAAAATGGGGATTAACTGTGTGCTTTCGAAGAACAAAACACTGATGTTGGTGACAAACTGAGAAGTTTCAAGGAGCAGGTGTATGGTAGTTAGGAGAGCATTTATTACCATGGCGTCTTGGTCAACTCAGTTCTAGGTTCAAAGACATTCTATCATTCCCTTGCTTTTTCACATTATATTGAGAGTAATGGTTAGGTATTTTTTTTTTGTGTGTGTGTGTCAACTTGATGAAAGCTAGTGCCATTTGAGGAGAAGAAACCTCAATGGAGAAGATGCCTCTATCAGATTGGACTATAGGCAATTCTACCGAGACATTTTCTTGATTAATGATTGATGTGGAGGGGCCCAGCCCACTATGGATGATGTCCCCTGTGGGCAGGTGGTCTTGGGGAGTATAACAAAAGCAGGCTGAGCAAGCCATGGAGTGTTCATGTAGTAACGAACACTCCCCTATGGCCTCTGTTTCAGTTCCTACCTCCACATGAGTTCCTGTCTTGGTTCCCTTCAATGATGGATTGTGATCAGGACATGTAAGCCTTTCCTTGTTAATTTAGATTTGGCCAAGGTCTTTATAATAGCAGTAGAAATCAAACTAGGGCACTTACTGAGCATCTACTAAGTGTTAATCACCATACTTAGTCTGATAACTAAAAGGGATGACTTTGCCTTTTGACTTTTTGTTTGGCAGGAAAAGAGAAAGACTTAAAATATTCAAAACACGTATGTATTACGTTGCACTGAAACTTGTAATTGAAAGCAGAACTGATGTGAGACCTTGTTTCTTTGGTGTCAGTCTTTCAGATCTTCCAGATATCCTTTCTGATTTCTTAGAGTTCTGACTGAGCCTCAAAGTTTTCTGTTAACAGCTTATTTGCCCAAGAACCAGGCATCCTAAAACTCATTAGTAAATGAGACACCTTACACAATATGTTCAATAAAAGGAGCTGGATTCTGAAAGAATATTTTATTTTTGTTCTTTGACACATTTATGCATGTATATAATTTATTCTGATTACATTCTTGTCCCTCTTATCCCTTCCCTTCCCCCACCAGTTGCTACCAATCCCTTTCCAAGATTCATAGTTTTTTTTTTTTTTTTAAATTAGGGATTTTGGCAAAATCCTTTGACCACTTCATTTAGTGCTGTGTCGATGAGACCTTTACTGCTTGGAGTAATAGATCTTATGGGACCAATTTAGTTTCATCCAGGAAAGCAAATTTCCCAGCTCTGAATGAGATCTGATTTTCATTAGGTGGGTTGGCTACAGGATTATTTCATGAAAACAATGTCCAGAAGCTTGTGACTCAACTTGAATTTAGCTTTGTCTTATCCACCTGTATCCCTGTCTGAGTGAGGAAGTGTGCTGGGAAGCTTCAGTTCAGGCTGAAAGCTCAGTTCTCTACAGACAAAAATGAAAAGAACCTTGAGCCATAACACTCTTCAGAAGAATAAATAAGGGTCAATATTGCATTCCAACTAGATGGCTGCTGCTGTGTCTCTGCATGGAGTTTCCTGTTATCTTTCTTATTTCTTCTATTCTTATTGTTATGTGGGTGCATGTGTGTGTGTGTGTGTGGGGGGCACTTTTGCAGAATTAGTTTTCTTCTTCCACCTTTATGTGGTTTCTGGGTTTGGAACTGAGGTTGGTAAGGTCTGGTGGCAAGCACTTCTATCCACCAAGCCATCTCAGTAGCCCTGTATCATAATTGTCAGATAATATCATTGTTGGATGAATGGCAGAAATGAGAAGAGAGCAAATGAGACCATCCCCAGGAGGCGTGTTTCATGGGAAAATGTGCTAAGCCACCTAAATCATATTTAAAATAGCCATGGCAACACAAGTGCTAAAGTGAACTATGCACTGGGCTCTTGACACTTTAAAGTAGCAAGAAGGCTTGGGGGAATAAATAGCTTAAATTTTTGTCCAAAGAAAACCACCACATAACACATCTGTTGATGGTTAGCAGACCTTCAGTGTGTCTAAGAGACTGAAAATGTTGTATATTTAAGGACTATTATTTTGGATTCTTTACTTTTTTATGAATTCAGCTGTAGAAAGGAAAACACTGAAATGGAGCTTCCAGATTTCCTCATGAGGACGTTTAGAATGACTCTACTAAAAAAAAATTCTAATGATGTTTCATAGAGAAAACCTATCAACCTTGGGTAACTTGGCACACACTTCAGCGTAGGCATGGTGTAAGCAAAGAGTTTGCTTTAGTAATTGCACACTTAGCGCCGTTGAGCTTTGATGGGTCTCAGATCTCTATCAGGCATTTTCTCATGAAGAGTAATGGTCTTCTAGACTGAACTTACCAAAAAATGTGATGGGGAAACTGTTTATAGCAGGAACTAGGAGTTGGTGACTCAGGAATATTCTGTGGGCAGTCTGGTCGTTGGAACACTGAGAAATAAAGAACCAGTCTTTATAGTGCTACTGCCCTGGGCACCTTGGTGTTGATCTTTTTCCCACTTGAGAATTTTGGACGTTGGAAGGTCTCCTCCAATGAACCAGAGTCATTGGTTATCAACTCAGGCTCCGTGTTAGAATCTCTAAAAGAGGTTTCCAAATGTAACAACAAGAAGATTTACCCTCAGATTCTTGATTTAATTGAGTTGTGTTGGGGCCTGCTCACTTGTATTTAAAAAAAGTTTCCTAGACAATTATTGTATAGCTGATGTTGAAAACCAAGCAGAAAGATCTAGGGTACAGTCACACACTAGACAATTAGGTAGAACAGGTCACACTGGCTGCTATTTAGGGTCCATTTAATTCTTCTCTGATGTTTTGAGTCATTTTTTTTATGGCTTAGTTGGTTTGCTGTCAGTCAGTGGTATACAATATAAATTATGGTATATGTTTAAATATAATCTACAGGAAATTCAGTGATTCTATAGTGAAAATATCTAAACCACATCACCATCTAACTCTTTTCTAGCCCACAATGTCTGTTTCTTTTTAACTGCATGTACATGCTGATCTAGTTATGCAAATCATGTTTTGTGAAGGGTTTGTGTACAAACTAGCCTAGTGATCTAATTCTGTACCTTTTTTGAAATAGGACTTCAACATATCACTTTGTGGGATACAGTTCTGCCCATAGCAATAACTGCATTGTCAAATGAGCATATTTTGGAATAGGTTTCAGGGTGTTTTCTTTCTTTGTGTAGCCTTGGGCAGACTTCAGAGTTGGCCTGTATTCATGTAAAGAGCAACTAATTTAGATCATGGACTTGAACAAATTTCATATCTGAAATAGAGTGGTCAATGAGCCCATATTTCATTATAAAAGTCAGTGATCATATAGCCAAAGGCGGAGGACAGGATTTACTTTCTACTTGGAAAACCAAAGCTGGACAAAGCAGCCAAGACCATGGTACCATTAAGGAAAGATCATAAATTCTGTTTGTTTTAGCTCACAGGAGGAGTGCCTGTGACACTGAGCCTCTGAGAATGAGGAAATAAAGCAGGAGCTTAGGGAGATGAAGTAATAGACTTCTCAGGGGTACAGCTGTGGAGAAGAGACAACTGTAGACACACAGGACTTGAGTTCTTCAAAAGTCTACCTGTGAGCTTCCACCTTCTTACGAGCTGCACAAGAAAGACTGTGGGCTAGTGAATGGACCATCCCTCTAATGTAGCTGAGGCTCACAGAGAACCATGATTACTTTCAGGTCTTACCAACCATGATGGGAAACTTCATTTCCAAGCCACCATCTAGAATATCGAAAACTTGTCTGCAAGAGGCATAAGTTCTAGAATAAAATACCAGTCTTGTCCTGTCTAAGAAAATCTTAGAATCAGTGCTTTTATCATGCGTGAAATGTTTTGTTGATTCCTATTCTAGGGAGGATGGGGATGGCAGAAAGATCCCTAGGAAGGATCTGAGATGTCACCAGATTTGGAATTTGGGAACAACTAAAAGGTGATTCTGCCATTGACTCCATTGGACTAATAATGTGGTAGTGATGGTTATGCCAGTTTTTTTCCAGTTCTGAAAGCATATCATTTTCATCACTAGATCCTACATGATGCATTTTGTGTCCTTGACCACCTTTCATGATCAAGACCAGCTTTTAATGTCATCTTAAACATTCATCTCACTTGAAGTAGTCATTTCTCATTGTCCCTATTAAAATTCTTGATGGCTTGAAATGATTACTAACTTGTTTATTTTTGATAAGAATATGCATTTGGAGCCTCTTCAAGATTCTTGTTCTTTTTTTTTAAGATTTATTTTTGTTTTATATGCACGAGTGTTTTGCCTGCATCTGTATATGTGTACTGTGTGTATACCTGGTGCTGCCATACCTGGTGCTGAAGGAGGTTGGAAGAGGGAATCATATTTCCCTGCTCCTGGAGTTCCAGATAGCTAGCTATAAGCTGCCAGCTGACTGCTGGGAACCTAACTCTGGTCCTTTGCAAGAACAGCAAGTGTTCTCAGCTGCTGAGCCATCTTTCCAGCCCCTTTCAGGTTTTTTTAAATTTTTTAATTTATTTTTATTTCCTGTGCATTGGTGTTTTGCCTGCATGTATGTCTACATGAAGGCATCTAATACCCTGGAACTGGAGACATAGACAGTTGTGAGCTGCCATACGGGTGCTGCAAATTGAGCTTGGGTCCTCTAGAAGAACAGCCAATGCTCTTAATCTCTGAGTTATCTTTCCAGCCCCTCTCAGAGTTCTTTAGAGAGGCTGTGACTGTGTGACTTGTTAGAAGCAGTTGTTGTGATGGGGGTCAGTGAGAGTAGATACTGGGCTGGAGGATGTTTCATGCAAGAACATTGGGCTGTGTCTGAAGAGAGGTTGGAGAGGAAGAATAACCCTTAGCAATTTCCTCCCTTGCCTCCATGGTTAAAATCTGAATAGATGCCAAATCTTTGTGTTATTATTTTAGTAAAATGTCCAGGTTATTATTGCTATTTTAAAGATTTCTCCAAATGTTTAAGCATAAAGATTACCAAGAACAAATCGAGAAGTCAGTTTACCTGGTTCCAAGTGTGCCAGCATGTGCCAACTATCTGGGCTGTATGTAGATCTAGGCTGATGTCTAGTTGGAGAAAGATTATGAGAACAGCGAGCTTTCCCAATTTTCAGCTGCCTCCCTCCCCTAAGCCTCACTGAAGCCAAATTCAAGGCCCAAGTGAGGAGTCTTTGAAGTTGCTGAGTGTTTTCCTGTTGTTTCTACTTCACGGAGGTCCAAAATGAGACACTGGCTCCCCACAAGACAGCAGGTGAGGAGGGGCCCCCCCGTACTCAGAGGAGCAGCAGTAATTATTCTCTTCACTGGAGAGCAGGCCTGGGGAAAGTCATCTAAAGCTATATGGCTGTTGGGCTAAATTAGTAAATTTCATCAATCTGGACATGTTGTCCTGGGATGAAATGACACATTTATCCTTTAGATCTTTTTCTTAAGACGTTAAAGAAAAACTCTACATGTGACTCATTTTTATCAGTTTGTTTTGGTTTAAGAAAAGACTAAAGCCACTAGATATGCTTACAAATTGAGTGTACTTTAAGGAACATTTAAATTTTTTTGTTTTACATTCTCCCCCCCCCCCTTTTTAAATCTCTATTCCAAGTTGCATCCATGGGCCAATATCCTTCTCCCAAGTGACTAGTGGCTCATACACATTATGCTTTGAGTGCACTCCTGTCACTTGCTCTGGTCATTCCCTGAGACCAGTCAATGTAACTCACTCCCTGGGCAGTATGTTCCCTGGGCCACCCCATCTCTGTACACTGGAGGGTTTGTTATGGGAGGGGCTGATCTGATAAGTTGACTTAGGATAAAGGGTAATGAAGCACATCAATCTAAACCAGTGTCAGCAAGCTGTTTTGTAAAGGTCTGATAGTGAGTGTATTTTAGACTTTGTGCACTATATGTTCTCTGTTGCACCCATGGACATCTGTCAATCATTTGTGTATCACTATATTCCAGAATACCAGAGACAACTGAAATGTAAACTTTTCACAGTTTTATTTATCATTTTTTTTCCATTTAATTTCAACCATTTAAAAATGTGAAAACCAGTCTTAGCTCAACAAACATATGGAAATAAATAGCAGAGTCGATTTGGTTTGGGGTCATGGTTTGTAGACAGAAGTATAAAATATAAGCCCCCTCATATTTTTCTATGTATTTACCAAGGCATTAAATTGGTTTAAAATAGAAGTAGGGGTTGGAGAGATGCCCAACCCCTTGGTGGTTACTATTTTTGCAAAGGTCTCAGGATGGGTTCCCATTACTAACACTGCATGGTTTACAATGACATCACTCCAGTGGCAGGGGATCCTGTACTCTCTTCTGGACTCCATAGGCACCTGCTCTCACATGTGCATATTTGCCCACATAGACATATATATATATATATATATATATCATATATTAAATACATACAATATATTATATATTATATGTATATATTAAGTTAATATATATTTAATATATATTAAAAAATGAAAGGTTGTACACACCATTAATCCCAGCATCCAGGAGGCAGAGGCAAATGGATCTCTGAATTTTGAGGTCTTCCTGGTCTACAGAGTGAGTTCCAGGACAGCCAGGGCTACACAGAGAAACCCTGGCCTGACTTTACCACCTGAAAAGAAATCATTTCCAGTCCTAGACAGTATATTCAATGGAGACAGTGGAGAAGCCCTCCCAAGTGCTCAGACAGGGCTAAATGCCTGCTTGTTTGTTTTCTTTAATGCCAGCTCTGGAAATAGCCTCGTTTCGCCAAGTGCATCTATTCAGCTCCATATAAGCTCAGCTGCACTTAGAGAAGCTTTAGAATATAGAGAGCTTTGATTCACAGTGAGTCAACGAAGGAACACCCCTGATCTGTCCCGTGGAACACCGAAGATTCTTTCTTTTTCTAGAATCTAAGTGTCTTGCTGACATGATTGTTCAGAGTGGTTCCTTTCTTAACTTCTCTATTTTTTTGGATTATGACAATTTTGGATATATTCTTTAGATGCAGATTGGCCATGTTGGAGGTAGGTTAGGATGAATGGGAGTGTGGACTAAGGGGGATGTCTCTGCTCTACTTGGGTCCTCAGAGACATGGGGTATTTTATTGAGTACTTTGGCCATTGCTCAGGACCTTCAGTACTCCTCTGATCTACATCTGGACAGCAAATAGCAGACTTTGTTGAAGATCTCATGGGAACTTATTTAAGGGACAGGTGGAAAACTCAGTTTGGGGTGGCTCCAGAAACTTTGTTTGCTCTTGATGAACTTGCTGCTTAGCTGTCCTTACAGCATGGATTCCACGAACAGATGGTCTCCTAAACCGGAAGAGTAGAAGTTGGCAGCCATTAACAGCCCAGTGGATCGTCCTGTTTGTTGTACTCTATTGGACAAGCAGTCATAGAGGACATACCCAACCATGAGAAGAAGCTGGACCTCATATCTTCTATGGGAGGTGTTTCAAAGAATTTATAGCCATGAAGTGTTAGGATTGAGAGTTGATATGAGTGATCATGTGTACATGGCATGATTCTAAAATCCTTGCTTACAACCACGCTCATTGTAAACCATGGACAAACTATCCAGGGGCAAGTTTGAGCTAGTAACTATTGTCTAAACTATAGCATGTAAGTTAGATCAGGCTTTATGTCCTCATAAATAAAGACTTATTGAAAGTCATGTTCCATCATATATGTGATATATGGATTTTTTTTTTGTATCACAATACCAGTGTTAAATAGTTTTGACAGATGAAATGGCCTGTAAAACATGGAATATTTACTTCCTAACCCTCATAGAAAATGTCTAACTCCTGTTCAGAAAAACTCAAGAGTTCCCCCCAAGCCACCCCCCTCATTGGAGCAAGGGTAGTCAGCGTACAGTTTGATCTGATGCTGTGACTGACATCAAGGAGACATGTTATTGAAGGTAATGTGTTGCTCTGGCTTTGATAACAGTCCTTGAGAAGTATGCAGCTTCTATATTCTGCCCTCACATTATCCAACATTCTGGCAGGATGGAATCCCCCAGGAGGCTGAGTGTGTTTGTTCTTGGCAATTCCTGTCTGGATCTTGGCAGTGAGCGGAGTTTCTCTTCCACCTTCTGCCTCTGCATCTTTCAATTCCTCAAAACACAAGTGCAGATGTCAGAACCTGGATGTGCGTTTATAGCCTGGATAGCTTGGATGTTGTTGTTGCTTTAGAAGCTTTCTGGTGCCAAGTTGTTCTGGACCTTACTGTGGGTCTTTTGGTGCACTGCTTTTTTTTTTTTTTTTTGGAAAGAAATGTTTTGTATTTTTTTTCAGAACAAAGATCCAACCACTAGTCTTATGTTTTGTTTTTAAAGTTTTCTCTAGATTTTTTTGTGTTGTTGGCACCCTGACTTGCTTTAGGATAAATAAAAATGAAGAGTGGTTCTTCATTTGAAATTGATACTTGGACTTCTCTTTCTCCTTTGCCCTTCTTTTCTTCCTCTTAGAAGCAATACTTTAGGCAAGTGCTCTTAGGTAATCTACATTTTAAAAAAAAACAAACCTCACTTTAACAAGCTGTGCTGGGGAGGTATGGATCAAAGGACACAGCGATTCAGTCACAGAAGGCAAATGAGCCCTAGGGCTCTACTGTACAGTATTGTGCATGGTTAACAATTCTGAATTGTTTACTTAAAAATCTTCAAGGAGGGCAGAACTTGTATTAAATGTCCCCTTCCTCGATCATGTGTGTGTAGATACATTTGTGAACTGAGCGCAGAGGACAGCCTCAGGTGTCGTTTCTCAGTCAACTATAGTGCTTTTCTTTCCTTCTCTTTTTCAGATGAGGTCTCATTGACCTGGGACTACCTAAATAGGCTAGGTTGACTGGCCAGGGAGCCCCAGGGATCTGCCTGTCTTTGCTTTCCTAGTGCTGGGATTTGTTCACAAGGTTCTGGGGATCAAACTCGGGTCCTCATGAGTGCAAGCCAAGCTCTTTACTGACTGAGCTGTTGTCCTCCAGCCCTGTTGAGTTAAACGTTCCTGTAACACTAAAGCAGAGGCAGGCACTTTTAGGAACTGATGCCTACGTACCCAATGTGGCTTGTAAGGATCATTTTCCCAGGTTAACACCCTCCACATTTCCAGACTCAACAGGTTGTACATGTTTAGTATCTACAGGTTTTTAAAAAGTGTTGATCATACCTCAGTTATATAATAATTAAAACGTCTCAGTACAGAGACACTTCTCAGTGCTTCCTTTCCCACTTCGCTTCACTCTCCTTGCCTGTTTCCCTCTGTAACAACAAAGAAGCTGAGCTTATGGTCATAGCACAGCCTGGATTCCTGAGGAGGACACTTAGACTACATAGGCTGTACTCCCATTTAAGTCATGGCATGGGTCCCATAGTTTGACACTTTATCTACAGGTGTGTTAACTTATGCCTTGTCAGCTCTTTATTCTGTCTCTAGACATTTAATTTTTCCTAGGTAGCCAGGACTTGAAAGCTTCTAGGACTGAAGCAATGTGTTCTCCTTTATCCCTCTCCTCTCCCACTCTGTCAAATTCCAATTTTATCCATCTTAGCTATACTAATTCATAATAGAAGAAATGGCTGGCCAATTTGATACCTTAGGATTTTTTAACTTCTGCTTGAAGCCAGAGTCCTAAATGTTGTAATGAAATGGTAACTATCCACTCCTATGCCTTAACCCATTTCTCTGTCATTCCTTGAAAAGAGTAGAGTGGCTTTACCAGCAGACAGACAGAGGGCTGTAGGAATTACCAACTTGGGCATGTGAGTTATGGTAAAAATATTCATTCTAAGATAAATGTGAATGCTCTTTTGCTACAGACTGTTCTGGGAAATGTTTGTCAGCAAACACTACTATTGCCATGCTTGAAGTTGGGGAATTGTCCTCTTGTTTAGAGAGGGTTTCCATGGCTTCCTCACATATGAATCCAGCTTGGCCACTGAATCAAATGGGGGTAATAATTGGTGTCAGTGTGATGAGTTACCCTGCCATTTACTCTCTGGAACACTTTTTATTATTCCAGTTGAGTTGATTAATCAGTCTTAGCATGGTAAAAGTGTTGATGCCATTTTGAAAATTCCAAATTTATTATACATAATACCTTTGCTTTGGAGGAAGTGACTTCATTCTTAAACACTGGTTAAAAGAACATGAACATCCATGTTGTATCCTGAGATTGATATTTAAAAAAGGAAAACAAAACAAAACAAGGGTCAGAAAGGTGGCATGTGTCTTGCATGACCCTCAGCCTCTCATAGGCTATGTATCCCCCTCATGCTTTCTTTCTTGTTCTCACTGTCCCTTCCTCCATCCTTGATTGCATTTTCTCCATTAGTCAGTATCTTATTCTGGGCCAGCATCTGAAATAATCCAATGTCCTTAAGCTCCTTTTTTTTATTATTTACTTACACAAAATCTCCTGTCTTTGTACAGGAGAATATCTGCTCTCCTAGCAATCATTTCTTAAGCAGACTCATTCTCTTGGAGTATTGCTGTTGGCTGCAGTCAAGCTTCGAAGACAAGGGTGAAGCTCTTTTGTGAAGCAACCAAGAAGACTTTTGTATAGGTGGAAGTTGTGGGGGAAGTATTGCAAAGTGTCATGGAGTAATAGGATGCTCAACAGCGATGCAGAGACATAACCCTTGTCTGAGCATCTTGGAGGAATGATAAATTCAGGGCGCATCTTACAAGGATGGATTTATTTGCTGTGAACTAGAACAGAGCATGAGTAGTCTGATGGCTTGAGTCTGGGTGTATTAGTCAGGGTTCTCTAGAGTCACAGAACTTAGGGGATGTCTCTCTATATTAAGGGAATTTGTTGTAATGACTTACAGTTTGTAGTCCAACTAACTCAACAATGGGCAATTGTGAATGAGAAGTCCAAAAGTCTAGTAGTGGCTCAGTCCACAAGGTTAATTGTTTCACCTGGTCTTCTGTAGAAGCTGGAGTTCTGAAGAGGTAGGTACCAAGAGATGTGCTGGCCAGTAAGTGGGAGCAGGTAAAGAAGAGCGAGTCTTCCTTCTTCCAATGTCCCAATATAGGCCTCCAGCAGAAGATGTGGCTCAGATTAAAGATGTGTACCACCATGCCTGGATCTAGAGCTTGCTTTATCCCAGGCTGACCTTGAACTCAGAGATCAGCTTGCTTCAGTCTCCTGGGATTAAAGGCATGTAATACCTTGCCTAGGCCTAGGATTTTCATGGCTACTATGCCTCACGATCTCCATGTTAAGATCTGGGTCAGAAGCCTGTGTCTTCCTCTGTAAGATCTGGATCACAAGTGTTCATTTGTAGTTCATTCCAGATACAGTCAAGTTTAGAACCAGGAATAGCCATCACAGTGGGTGAAACAGAGACAACTTTATTATATCAAATGCAAAACTGGAAAAGACCTGAAGGAAGCAAGTACTAGTTGATTTTTAGAACCTACAGGAAGGTTTTGATTGCCACAGAATATGATATTGACCAGGACTTAAGTCATGCATATGCAGTCTTTGAGGGCCAGGAAAGCCAGAGATGTCATTGTCTAGAGTCCACAGGGTAGTTGATGTGAAACAGCACAATTCTTTGGTAGCCTTTGAGGCAGTCATACATAAAGACCTTTATTTCCACGTTAGATTTGAAATCACAGTGAGAGAGAATAAAGTTTTCAGCTTTTTTTTTTTTTAAATGGAGCCTAAGTTAGGACATACTCAAGTGCAGCTAGCAGACAGACAAATCTGACTATCAAGTCCTAGAGTGGGTAGTAGGATGCAGGGAACAACAGGGTAACTAGTAGATACTAGAGGAGCTGGGTTATGACCCGTCATGCGTTTGTATACCTTTCTCATGAAGACAATTTATCATGGGGGAAAATCAGGTAGCCATGAAGTTATGGTGTTGACTGGGCTAATATTTTCCCTGGGCAAACGAGATGCTTGTCTTTTTTGATCGACCCATTTCTACTTACTCATCCCCAGGAAACAAAATCAGACTTCTGATTTGCCTATAAGAAATAAAGCCCCAAAACTGTTCTCCAGAAAGCAGCTCAATATTTGTTTGAAATCCTATAGAAGAGGAGGAGGAAGGATTGTAGGAGTTAGAGGGGTCAAGACCACATGATCATGGCCCATTGCATCAACTAACCTGAGCTCATAGAGGCTCACAGAGACAGAAGAGACAGCCAGGGAGCCTTGTATGGGTCTGACCTACACCCTCTGTATATACACTATGGGTGTGTAGCTTGGTGTTCTTGTGGGACTCCTAATAGTGGAAGTGAGTGCTATCTCGGACTCTCTTTCCTACTTTTGGGACCCTTTTCTTCCTATTGGGGTTGCCTCATCCAGCCTTGATATGAGGGCATTTGCCTAGTCTTATTATGACTTATTATGCCATTTAAAAAATCCAAATTTTTATTGGTTCTTTGTGAATTTCACATCATGCACCCCAGTCCCACTCATCTCCCCATCCTCTTATCTGCCCTCTGCCTTTGCAACCTTACCCCACCAAATAAAACGGAGCAAAAAACAAACAAACAAACAAAAACAACAAAAAAACCCCAAACCAAACCAAACCAAATCAACAAACCAAACAAAAACCAAACATTGAAAACATCTCATAGTTGAAGCTGTGGTGTGTAATTGTGCCCCATAGTATACCCCTCTGTCCATGAACCTTCACTTTCAAAAGTTTATTGCAATGAGTCATTGGTTTAGTTTGAGGTCTCTGGCTTTTGCAACACCACCAGTACTGGATCCTCACTGGAACTCCTCCCACTTATCCTGTTATTTCCCTGTGTCATGGCGATCCTGGGGTTTTGGATCAGCAGGACTGGCTCTTTCATGTGCCCGAAGAGTTCACAGATGATGTAGATTTTGGGGTGGGCCTGGGTGGCAGCTGAGAAGGCCAGCCAGCAGGCTCTTCTTTATCTGTACTACCAGGCATCTTTCCAGCCCTGCTCCAGTTAGGCTACCCAACGCGTCCATCAGCAGGAGGCGGGGTCAGCTCTTCTACTCTCATGCTCCTGACCTTAGCTCAGCCAAACCCAGGCCTCTAGAGGCAGCACCATTGTGCTTCCCAGTCAAGGTGCAAAGCCTACTCTCTCAAGGGGCTGGGCTCTGGCTCTCAGAGCCTCCCCACTGGATCATCTATGCCTTTACCAACAGGGACAGCTCTAGGCAGGGATAGTGCTTCTGCTCTCATGAGCCCAAGATCAGCTCTCCCAACTGCCTCAGGTGGTGAGGAAGGGTGAGGATGTAGTTGGCATCCCTAATGCCAGCTCTCCTGTGCTCACACCCTCTGGCCGGCTGGCTCATCCACACCCAGAGCACTGCAGCCAGTAACGGGCGGGGCCAGTTCTGCTCAGCTCTGAACATCCTCGTGGTCCTTGGCAGGTACCCGGACCAGAGCAATCTCTTGGGTCTCTAGTCATAATATGTACCACAGACACTTATACTGGCACCCTGCCACTGCATAGCCCAGGACCCAGACATGGCTCTCAGCAGCAGCAATGGTAGGGACTTCACCATGGCCTCAGGTGACAGGGATGGCTACTCACACTAGATAGCTATCACTCTCTGTCCTCGTGTCTCCCGTTCCATCTCTCTTCATGATGCTCAAACCATTCCACTTCTCTTTCTCTCCCATCTGTTCACCACATACTTGCATATTACAGTAGCTCCTGCTGTGTGCTGTAGTCCCATGTGGCTAGTGGGACTTTGGGTGACCTCTTCTGACTGTGCTGTGTAACATGGCAGGTAGGTCTGTGGACAATTCTCCCTTCTTGTTCCAGGTTGTGTGGTAATGGGCTGGGCTCTGTGTGTCTATGGCTGCCTGGGCTGTAAGGAGTGGGGCAAGGTCTGTGTGAGTCTTTCTCAGCCTGCACTGTGTGGTTTGGCACATGGTGGGTCTCTGTCTTTCTCTCCTGCTCTTCTCTGAAGGGTAATAGAGGAAGAGTGGATCTGCAGGTGGAGGGTGGAAGGGGAGGAGGGAGGTAAACTGTAGTTGAGATGTAATATATGAGAAAATAATAAATAAATAACTAAATAAGTCATAGCTCACCGTCAGTGTCAGTGTCCTTGCATAGAGAGCAGGGAAGGGGTGGGGTGGGTGAGGCAGGTAAACTCAGCCCACAGTATGAGACTTTTGTGCATTTTAAGAACTGCAGCCCCCTCACAGGGAGCCAGCATTAATGTTTTAATTTTATAAATGGAAAGGATAAACCAAAGCATAGAAAGACAGAAAAGCTCACTAGCTCACATGGCTAGTGATAAATCAGTGGGTAAATATTTACAATCCTCACAGCTCAGAGTGTAGCCCATAGTGGTGACATGGAAAACAGAATACCAAAGGAACATGGTGTTCAGAAGAACAAAGTCTCTCATGTCATGGTTGGCCTTGTGCTGGGGCCACTGGTCACTGCTAGTCAGAGGAGGTAGAAAAGACTGAACCAGTAAGGCGATAGCCCAGATCGTAGGAAAGGGCAAAACCCGAGAGAGGAATGAACAGAGAAAAAAACTTAGAAAAAGGGGAAAAAATGACTCAAACCAGAGTGGTTTGCAATTCCTACAGGAAAGTGGAAAGAAAAAAGAAGAGAAATCAGTTTTGGAGCAAGATATGTTAATAGCTACCTATCAATTTCCCTTTGTGTCCATCTGAGAAGATAAATTTGATAGGATGTCATAGTTGAGGATCAACCACAATGTCGAGTAGGGTCTGGAACTACCTGGCTTTAGGAAGTAGAAATAGTCTGGCTCTATTGTTCTGCTCTTACAAAAGCTGCAACTGAATGTACTTCAGATCAGAGGGGAATGGAGAGAGGGCACCGGGCCAAACACATGTAGGCAGGTGCTGTGAGACTTCTCCACACAGCTCTGCCAAAGTACTCATGGGTGACCTTGGCATTTATCTGGAAAAGCATGCTTCTCCATGCCTGCCTCTGGGGAAGGGGAGACCTCCCGGCTTATCTGGATTTGATATTGAGGTGATATTTGAACACATCACTCGGAAGGTGTCAGAACTGGCAATTCTCTACCCGTATCTGGTTCTGTCTCATGCCTCTATCCGAACCCAAGCCTTTTTATCTCTGAGAATAATGAGCCTGCTGAATACCCATGGTAATATCATTTGCGATGTTGGCATATTTTGAAAAAATAGCAGAAAATAAGTCTGTCTCCTGACCTAGTCTTTTATCCTTAGAGTGAGCAGGGTTTTCGACTCTGCCTGTTAACTCATTGTTGTTAACAGAGTGGACCTGTATCATATCAGGACAGGTGTGGTTTCAGCTCAGTAGGCTTTTTTTCCCCATCGCTAACCTCTTAAAGCTACAAGCATTTATTCCCTCAAACTTCTGGAGTCAGAAAGCTAAAAATCAAGGTGTCAGCTTATCCACTGTTCCTTTGGGTGGAGTTCTTCCTCGTCTGTTCTGGGCATTTAGTCGTACTTGTCCAGCCTTGGTGTATCTTGGCTGGCATTGGCTGTGGCAATCCCTCTGCTTCTTACTCTCCCTGTGTGTGGCTGTCTTCACATTGTTCTTTTGTCCTCTTATAAGGGCATTATAACTTCATCTTAGCTCAAGTACACCTGTGAGATACTTCCATGTATTTGTAGCTGGAGTAATCAGGACATGAGTATGTCTTTTGGGGTGGTATGATTTAACCCACAACCAATGGGACCTATTTATATTACCTGATTGGAATGAGAATGGGAGTGAGGGGAGGAAGCCCAGGCTGGGGAGCAGGCACAGAAAGCAGGAAGTACAGGGTTGCTGTGAGGTGTGTCTTATCACTGGGTTAGTCTATGAAAACAGCCCAAGACCTAGAGGATGCTTCAGGTGGGATTATCAGTGAACTCTGGGAAGGAGAGGTCACAGATAGGTCTGCCTGCCTGCCTGCCTGCCTGCCTGCCTGCCTGCCTGCCTGCCTGCCTGCCTGTCTGTCTGTCTGCCTGCCTGCCTG
>JADRCD010231495.1:8826-21491 GCA_019843815.1 Montemys delectorum
AGAAAGAAAGAAAGAAAGAAAGAAAGAAAGAAAGAAAGAAAGAAAGAAAGAAAGGCAGGAAGGAAGGAAGAAAGAAAGAAAGAAAGAAAGAAAGAACCACTAAGAAATTTCCCTCCTGCTGTCCCACAGGTGGCAGTCACTCCTAGGCCACCCAGAGAGAGGCGTTCCAAGGTCTTAAGGAATTTGTCTTGGGCCATTAGGGGTTAACTTCCAAGGGGCAAGTCTGAAGCTGGGCCCCCTTCTTGGGAGCTGAGGCTTCTGCAAGAGCTAAGGAGCTCTATCAGAAGGCATCAGAGAAAATACATCAAGGTAGGGACACACAATCTCACCTAGGACCTCCACCAAATGCACTGCAATCATGCACACCCCACCAGTCACTTGACTGACTGCCCTTTCTCCCTCACACTCTCTCTCTTCAGAGAGACTGTCTTTCATACATGACTATAGTGATCCCCTCCTCGTTCTAGATGCCCGTTGCCTTGTGCAGCAGAAGCCAGAGCTTTGCTGCATGTGTGCTGTGGGCCATAGGAACAGAACAGACTTCGTCACAGAGACAGCCATAGAGGATCAAGGACAGAGGCAGGCCTCCACATGGGGTGTCACCTTGTCGTTGTGTGTGAACATTGCTTCATTCTCCAGACACATTTCTAGGGATGACATCTACCTTCAGAAGCTGGGAAGAGACCATGAAGGAGGTCCCTAGCTAAACAACACACAGGGGACCACTGCATCCCCTCCTCCCAGTCAAATGAGAGGCACCTCCTTCCTGGGCATTTAGGATTGACTAGGGTCATGTGACTAGTCTTGCCCAATAGGCTGCCAGCTTGAGGTTCCATGGTCACGGCCAACCCATGTTAACAATGAATGCAAAATTTCTTGGAATTCTTTTAGTTCTGTTGTGAATATTGACAATGTATGAGGTGTCAGCCCATTCTAGCCTGGGTCCCCAACAAATGGAAACCCCCAAAACTGTGGCATGCAATATATACACTAAGACTATTGATTGACATCACAGAGACATATTATTATTAGGCTAACATACTCTAGCATATGTCCTATCTGGTATATAATAAAGGCTGAACAATAATTAACCAGTAACAAAATGTTTTTAATTACATTAAGGTTACTTTGAGTATACCAATATTTAACCACAAGCCCTTATGCCCAAAGTTGGCTCTGGCTTTGTCAGAGGGACAGGAAGAGTTACCAAGAGAAGTTGGGAGCCAGCACCAAATCCCTTCGCCATGTTGCAGTGACTGAGAGATGAAAGATTGCCTTTCTGCCTGTCAGCCATCTTTACTGGACACCAGCACAGTCTGAATCAGTGGTTCTCAACCTTCCTAACACTGCAACCCTCTAATACACTTCCTCACATTATAATGACCCCCAATCATAATATTACTTCCATTGCTACTTTGTAACTGTAATCTTGCTACTGTTGTGAATCCTAATGCAAATATCTGTGTTTTCTGATGGTCGATCTTGACTGTCAATTTGATTGGCTTGATAGACACCTAGGAGACCAGCAGACTTGCCTCTGGGGGTTGTGTGAGGGGTTTCCTAAGAGAATTAACTAATGAGAGGACATCAGGTAGAAGAGAAGATTTGGCTTAAATGTGGGCAGCACCATGCCACAGGCAGGATGAAGAAGGGAGCCCACAGTACAAACATCCTTGGCTCTTCTTCTCTCTTCTCTCCCCTATCCTCTCTCTTCTTCCTAGCTTCCATGATGGTAAGTACTCTCTGCTCTGCAATGCTCTCACACCTAAGGAGGAGCAAAACCCCCGAAATCATGCCCCAACTCCACAATTATTCTCCTTAGGTTGTCGGCTTTGGGTCTGAACTTACACTGACTTCTTGGCCACGTCCAGAAACCTGGCACCATTCCAGTTCCTGACCCCAAAGGAGAGGAAGGTAGATCTCAAAACTAGTTCTGGGGCCCAGCTCTGCCACCCTGTCACCATGAAGTACACAGTGAGGCCCAGGTCCCTCTCTCATGCCTTCTAAGAAGAGAGAGTGAATTCCATGTCTTGTCTCTACTCCAAGAGATCTTAAATGAGAGATGTAACAAAGTATCCTGGACCACCCACACTGGCCATCTAGATGAGAGGGAGCAGAAAGCGCCCAGAGGTTTTTTGTATTCATTGGTCATTTTTCCAAAGGTAAATTGCTTGTGGAGTGCAAGGTTTTGGGTTTCTTTTGACACATCCAAATATCTGTCGACACCAGTCCCACATTTACACGTGGTGACAACTGGTAGGGGTTAGCTACAGCTCTCTCTAATTGCTCTGGTTCCCCTACACGCCATAAGTCCCCGTGGCCCCACACTGAGATGGAGTGCTAGCTGCCTTTTATCCTCTTGCACAACACTCTTGACCACCTTACACTTTCAGATGGACTTGGGCATTACCACACGAGGTAAGAAAACCTTCAAAGGCTTTTGGGGTCCCACTTCTCAGGGACCCTTTAAAGAAGGCACCTTCACATTCCATCTTCATCCAGAATCCAGGACACAAAAGACCTCATAAACCACCCAGGATTTCCAATCTATGCTCAGCATCCAATGTGCTTCCCAGGGGCCAGCCCTACTTTGCTTGAGTCTCTGGACACCTTTCTTTCCTCCTGTTTGACATCTGTGGTCCAGTTCATGGAGGTCAGTTCATCCGGCTTCACGAGGCAGGACTTGCCAGCATCACTACCTCCTTTGGGTCAGTACAGGGCTTTAGATTTTCATCTGAATCCTCCAATTATTTGCTACTGAGAGTCAGCACTTTGCAAAAGCTTTACACTATCCAAAGTAAGTGTCTCTGCCTCTAAAACAAGAACAGGGATGAGGCTGTCTCCAAATACTGGCCAAATGCTCAGCATCTTGTGCAGGGGTGGGGAAAGCTGCTGAAGAAGTTGTCTGATTTATGTGTGTCTCAGAACATGACTAGGGGTAGGGTGGGGATGTGGTGTTATATGGAGGGAATAAGGAAGGAAAGAAAGGATAAGGGAGAAAAGGAGAGAAATAAACAAAGAAGAAGGGATGGGAAGGGAAGGAAGGCAGAGAGAAAGAGAAGGTTGGGAAACAAAGTGAGGGAGGAGGATGGAGAAAAGGAAAAAGGGAAGAGGAAGGGAGGGGAAAGGGAAGAAGGGTTCAAAGCCACGTAGTTTTCCTTATCATCTATGTGGCTTGAGGCAATCTCCCCACGATCCTATTTGTCTTCCCAGAAAAGCAGAGTAATCACAGAAGCAGCTGTTAGTAACGAGAACACAGACTAGCCAACAGAAGAAACTCCGAGCAGCTCCCAGCAGGTCAGGTGATGTTATGGATCGATACGTATGAGGTCTCCGCAAACAACAAATTGTGAGAAATTGCCCACGATCTGCAAATGTCTGAGAGGAGCCCAGAGGGATGAGGAAGGGAAGGACAGCCAGCTCTGCTTCCAGTGACAACTGCAGACATGCCACAGCAAGCCAGGATCCGTGATGGATGCTCTCTTCTGCATCTCTACAATGATCCTCTGGAGCTCACATTCCCAGGCCATTTCCTTTGGTTGACAACCAACAGCAGACGCTGCGAGGTTTGTCTGAGTTTCTTCTCTTAGTAAATAGAAGAGCTGGTTTCAAATCTAGGCCTGGCTGGGGTTTGATTGATCCTAAGCTGCCTGACCAGAAAACTGAGGCAGAGATATTTTGTTGTCTGTAAGAGATGCTCTGTGTTGCTCTGAGAACACCCCTGGTTCTTAGGAAGGCACTAGAGACTGATAACAGAGACCCTGCTGCCCAGACTCCTTTGCAGCTAGAGTGTCACATGACTCCAATCTGACCAATGGTTATAACTCATCCATTAAAGGCTCAAACTGCCCTCTTGTCATCCATCTAGAACACAGAGGAGGTTACATGTTCTGTTAGATTATATGGATAAAGTAAATGTCAGAGAGAGAGAAGTGTATGTCTGTGGTGCCTGTCTGGGGTGACAACTGCCCTTGTGCTACAAAAATAAATCTCTATTTTAGTTATGCTTAATAAAACTAAGGTTAATTTTGTGTCATGATCTTATATATAGCTGTGTGCGTTATCTCCCTTTAGGTAAGCTGTGGCTTAGTAGAATGAAGGCTTTAAATATATTTGGAGCAAGAAAGCTGTGAACTTGGGAAGTTCAACCATTTAGCTGATTGTGTATCTCCAGAATGTCTGGGGGCAAGAGACACAAGGTTACACTGTGAGGGTAACTTTGTTCAAGGTATTAAAACTTTGGGCTTTTGTAATGCTCAGGGAACAACTATAGATAGATGAGAGATTCCCTGATCCATCAACCAAAGACAGCCTGTCCCATGTCTTTCCCACCCCACCTCTGCTCTCCTCCATTCCTCTCATCAAATGATTGTTAATAATGTGTCACTTAGTGAGCACCAATTTTTCATGCCCTGTTTTAGGGCTTGTGAATTGGAGAGAGATTTAACCTAAGTATAGGCTGCAGACTCAGGAGCAAAGTCAGGAGTCCTATTTTTATGTGTTTTATGTGTGTTGTTTGTTTTGTGTTATGTTTTCTAATCATAGACCCATGCTTCCATGTAGAAACCTAGCCAGAAAAAGTCCCACTTCCCCCAGCCCACTCTCAGGAAAGACGTGACCAGCCCAGCCTGACTGTACTTGGGTCTCCCTCAAAGCTGCCATTTATCCCTAGCTCCTGGCCTCTAACTTCATCCAGAAAGCCAACGTCTTTCTCACCTTTGAGATCACTGGATGTGCTCAGAACGGCCCATATTCTTTCGCACATCTTAAAGCCAAGAGAACCAAGTCCAAATTCCTTATCTTCCTGGTCTCCAGGCTCTAGTGGACTGAGCCCAGCTTCCTGGGCTTGCTCCCAAGTTCTGCTCATTTGCTTCTCAAACCTGGCCCTCTCCCGCAAAGCTGAAGCCCGGGGTGCCTCACTGGAGATGAGCCTTGCATGGAGTCCAAACACACATGCTCTCCCCAATCCTTCGTCCCAGCATGGATCCCACCTTGGCATCCCACAGGAAGCCTGAGCTCCCAACAAGGACATCGCAAATCTCGCCCCCACCCCCAGCTGCTCATCTCCCATCCTGGCCAGCTCCCAGCCTATAATTCTTTCCAAACTCGCCTGTATAAAATAATCATGTACATGAAGTAAAACAGGGGTCTCATATACACACTTAATAACTCTTGCGTACTGTACAAGAGGGAATTCCACTTTATGACCCCCAGAGCGTTCAAATGGTTCTCATTTAGCTCTCTGCATTCCTGGTGCGAGATCTGAAGCATCTCTCTTTCGGCTCCAGCCTGTTGCAGCCTTTTGAAACTGCTGTCGTCTCCAGACTTCTAGCAACCATTCATCTCCACCTCTGCTTCTAATTGGGGGATCTGAGTATCGCTGCTGTACCCTAAAGCTAAATATCGGAAATTTGGTTCAAATTCCACATTTGGGGCATGGAGTACATTGTACTATAGAATCCTCCTCTTTGAGCAACGGGAGCAAATGAAATGAGATGTATCAGCCAATCCAGCCATAAACTCAGCCATGGGATGAGAAGGCTCCTGCCTGGCATAGACCATTTCCTCTGTGTGATGTTGTCTGGGTCCTTGGCCCTCTGTGGCTCGCTTTCCTAAAAAAAAAAAAAAAATGGGGGGGGGGCTTTTATAGTGGATGGATGGCACCCAGGCGCACCCTCAGCTAGGGTAATACTTACCTTCTAAATATTAGAATTGGGGGAGTACAGTAGATGTCAAATCAACTTTCACTGCCTGAATATAGTCACACTTAATCAAAATGAAAAGAATGTTGCTATAGTTTGGTTTCAGTTCCATTGTGTCTCTCAGAGGTGGGGACTTGGAAGCTTGATCCTCAGTGTTAAGGGGTAGTGGGAAATTTGAGAGGCCAGGCAAGTAGAAGGTCCTTAGATCTAGGGGATGTTCTTAGAAGAGATCAATGTAGTTCCCATGAGAGAGCTGTCTTGCTTCAGTTTTCTCTCTCACTGTGTCCCCCCTATACACATCACAGCTGTGATACGACACCTCCAAGGAACCCCTCCAACTTCCTGCCTCTGAAAGAGTGCATTAAACAAACCTCTCTTCTTTATAAAGTACCCTGCCTAGGGTTTGGTTTTTGTTTTGTGTTGTTTTTGTTTTTTGTTTTTGTAACAGTAACAGACAATGTCCAGAGTTTTAAAGACCACCTTTATTTTATGAAACACACAGTAACAGTGCTATATAAAGATATTTATAAAGAACGACAAGAGGAGATGATGAGATCAACAGATTGTATTAATTTGGACCCATAATGACTAACGGTCACCAGACGTGGTACTTGGTGATGAGAAGATAGATGAGCCTGGTGCCTCTTTCTGCTGACATCCTGCTTCATTTCATTTCCTGTCTTCCCACACTCTTCACTGGCACTTGCTTCATATTCTTGGAACACTGATTTCTGTCCATGCCTCAATACAACTAACTCCTTCTCCCTTGGGTATCCTTTAGAACTCAGCTCAAGTGGCTTCTTCTAATAGACATCTCTCTTCACCATTGTTCCTGTTAGCATTAACTTTCAACTTGGCACAGACCAGGACATAGGAGAGAAGAGCATCAAGTGAGGAACGGCGTAGATCTAGTCAGCCTGTGGGCAAGTCTCATGATTGTTATTGAGTAGAACTCAGCCCACTGTGGGTGGCACCATTCCCCAGGCAAATGTCCCTGGGTTGTTTAAGAAAGCTGGCAGAGCATGAATCTGAAGGAGCCATGGTGCAGCATCTTCCATGGCTCGTCCTGCCCTTCTTGGCTGTGAGTGAGTTCCCCACGTGGAGATGATGATTAGTGGAATAGTGGGCAGGCCTGCCTTCTAGTTCCTTCAGTGATGGACTTTAATCTGAAAGTGAAAGCCAAATAGCTCCCCTCACCTGCCATGCCTGTTGCCTTTGGTCAAGATGTTTTCAACACAGCCACAGAAAGGAAACTAGGAATGACCTCATTGTACCTCCATCTTCCTGTCAGGGCATCTCCACAGTATGTGTCCATGTCTGATGTCATGCTGGGTATGAGACCATTCACAGGTGTATGAACAGCGTTCCCCACTGCAGCGCGAGACCTTGTGGGCCATACTTATCCTCTACCTTGAGGATCTAAATGATCCTGGCATATGGAAACCTTCTAGACTGTTGTGTGTAGACTTTTCCTGGGGAGTCATGAGCAAAAGTCTGTTCATCCAAGATGGTATTTCAAATGACTGATCCAAGTAATGAGTCCACCTAGGTCTAGATTAGTAAACCTGTGATGGGAGTTTACTGAGGTGACTCTCAGGAATATGTGTAAAGTGTTACTTACAGGAGCACGGGTCACCAAAGGCAGGTGCACTGATAAAAAGTCCACGGAAGAGCCAGATCCCTGAAACTCCCTTCACAACGAGTAGGCCGCTCCCTGGACAAGTCTCTTCTCCAGCAAGGCTATTGCTTATGTAGCCTTGGGGAAAGGTCTTGTTCATTTTATAACTTTCAGGAGTTTGCTGGGCCTTGTGTGTTTCCTTTACTTCAGTCTGAGTCTCAGGAGCTTCTGCCTTTCTTTAGGGTGGGGGGACTGCCTCAATTCTGTTCAAACAGCTGCGGGGCAAATACAGACAAAGGAATGGATACTGGAGCAAATGAGATTAAGAGTCACATTTTCCCCTGTGAAATGCATCTGGCTAAATCTTTGATCGAGCTGTCAATTCTATCAACACCTCAGGATTAATCCTCCTCTGAGTGTCTTTCAAATGCACTGCAAACACATCCTCATGGAGAGAAACACATTCAGAGAAAGCCTAGGTATACAACCCTGGAGGCAAGAGCGCTGTTACTGAGGTAGGGGTATACTACTCCAGCCTCTCCCCTCCCCCCCCCCACCCCCAACCCCCCCCCCCCCCTTCTCCCTCTTTTGTTTTCTTCCCGTCTCCCTCCCCCCCCCTCTGTCCCCCCCCCCCCCCCCCCCGAGCAGCTTGAGTTTCAGCTTGATGTTTCAACTTGAGGGACAGATGCTTTTAGTCCTGACAGATACAGATAAAAAAAACTGCCTGATGAAAGGAGACCTTTGGGGGACACGTCTGATTAAGATGACGTATTTACGCTTCACCTTAAGGCAGGTACATTTAAGGATGTGTGTAAGTGCTACGGGTTAGTGTACAGTGCTGCAGATTCCTAGAGTTACCCCATAGAGAGAAGGATAGACACAGTTCCTGTCCTCAAGTACTCTCTCAGATATGGATAAAGATGGAAATGTGAGTGTGTCCTCATATGTGAGCTGATGTGCACTGGAAATGTGATGTGGAGTCCCCAAGACTATGAGTGTGTCAGAAGTCTAGCATTCTGCGAAGAAGGCTTTGGACAACTCTAATGGTTGGGAAGTTGGAGGGCTCTTTGAGAGTGCCTGTCTCGTAGGTCATCCTCTGTACTGGGGTCATGCTTGATAGAGCATGGGGGCATATCCAGCGAGATCACTCAGCATCTGACTGCGTAGCTCCAGCAGAGGCTAACGCTTGTTTGCATCTGTGTGTGGCTTTGTCTGTCACTGTCATAGGATAAGGAACCCATCGAAGTGGAAATGCCATCAAAAATAGCAAACAGAAAAACCCAATCAACGAGGAGGCCTCCTCTTGCCTTGCCTTTCCTGGGGACAAAATTAGCTATCCTTTCCTGTTTGTCTTGAGAACACTGAATATAAATATCTATGCCATTTACCATCTTGACTATCGCTCCTGACAGCCATTCGGCGTTTCCTGGATTATGCTGGGCACTTTGCAGAGCATTTATCATGCATCAGTGCATCTCTTCCCACCACTGGTGGACCAGCCCTGTCTCCACAAAAATGTCAGACCATGGAGGCTCAGAAAGCTAAACAGCTTGTCCAAAGTCACTGTCATTAATAACTGGTATATAGGGATTTGAACCCACAGTTCTCATTGTTCCAAAGTCTGCACTGTTACCTCCAAATGTCCCAGTCCATAAAGTAAGGGTCTCTCACCCCAGTTCTTGAGTGATACCCCTGAATGTCATGATCCTGACACAATATATAGTGCCTATGAACGCTCACCCAAACCTGTATACACTCCTGGGTTAAGTTCTCAGAGGCTGTGTGGTACAAAGGAAATTGACTTGAATGGGGTAACCGTAAACCTATCCTCTGTACACTTCCCTCAATCCGAAGCTCAGGAGCCTCAGGAGGGACCGGAAGGAGAGAGAGAATCAGCATAGGAGGAAAGCTGTGAAATGCTGGCTTTCGGAGATGACAAGGCTGTTTCAAGCATCAACTCACAACAGCTGGGGTCATCTGCATAAAGTCAAGCCACTCAAAATTCCAGCATGGATCTAGGAGAGTTCTCAGAGGTGCCACACCTATTGGCAGTTGATGGTTGCTGGCAGAATGAGGGAATACAGCCGCTGGTATGTTACTCACGGCCCAGAGGGCGGCCACATGTCCATGCACATACGGACATCACTAACTGAACTCTTGAGTTATTATTTTTTTTTTTTACAAAAAGGTAATAAGAAAGAGAACATGAAGTGGAGAGATGGGGAGAAGGCAATGGGGGGATTTGAAGGTTAGGAATCATGGGTGGATGTGATCAATATATATTATATAAATGTATGAAACTTTCAAACATTAAAAACATTATTTAAAAGGGAAAGACCCTAGGCCCTTATCTAGGATGTGCATTGAAGCCACCAGGTGGCTTTGATAGAATGCCTTTTTCTCCTGACTGGATCTTGGCTATTCCCTCTATAAAATGGGGCACTAGAGGAGACGGTTTAAAGCAATCTCTCCTCTGAACTCAGTGATTGACGTGGGAGCTGATACTTTATGTCTCAAAACAAACTACAAAACAAACAAACAAACAAACAAACAGCAGTGTTCCCAAGGGGATAGAGGACAGGACAGAGGTAGTGGCACCAATCTATGTTGTTAGCACTACAGGGGTTGATCAGGATCAGGAGAGCCAGGAGCTCAAGGTCAGCCTGGGTGTCACAGTTAGCTTCTGAAGCCAATCGGGCACATCTGGGAAGAGGGAACCTCTATTGAGGAATCGCCTCCATCGTATTGGCCTGTGGGGAAGTCCATGGGGCATTTTCTTGATTAGAAGATTGATAGGAGAGGTCTCTACTCAGCATGGGCGGGGGCTGTCCCTGGGCTGGTGGTCCTGGATTCTATAAGAAAGCAGGCTGAGCAAGCCATGGGGAGCAAGCCAGTAAGCTGCACCCCTCCTTGATCTCTGCTTCAGTTTCTTCCTCCAGGCTCCTACCTTAGGTTCCTACCTTGGCTTCCTCAAGTCATTGACTATAATGTATAAATTGAAATCAGCCCCGCACTCTGCCCTTGTCCCTGCCCTTGCCCCTGTCCCTGTCCCTGTCCCTGGGTTGCTTTTGGCCAGTGTTTTATCACAGGCACCAAAAGCAAACTAGAATATATGATAATTTGAGACCAGCAGCCTGGGTTGCATAGTAAGACCCTGGCTGAAGGAAGGAAGAGGAGGAAGAAGAGGAAGAAGAGGAGGCAGTAGAAGAGGAGGAGGAGGAGGAATGGGTGTGAGGTAGGGGTAGGAAAGGGAGGAGGGAAGGATGGGAGAGGGCAGAAGAAGAGCAAGAGGAGAAAGGGGAAGAAAATAGTGGAGTCCGGGGAAGAGGAGGAGGAAAAATACAAAGCAGAGGTTTTATTGTGTGTTCCTGCTGTCCTGGGGACTTACACAGATACACAGTTGTGCTCAATGAGAACCTGCTGAATGGCCAAATGGATACTAACTAACAACCCTTGAAGCTGTTCTGAGAAGGGGCCATCACCTCCTACAGACCCCAGGTCCCTGAGAGGCAGGAGACACTTCCTGTGTGAGAAGATAGACCCATCAAGGATCTCTCACTTAGGAGTCCAGCACAAACGAGAAGGTTAGCCACAGGAGAGACTGGCGCTAGTGTTGCTAGTGTTCCTTTGCAGTTTACCTCCCCACCCCAAGCTAGCATGGTCATCATATGCCAGAGCCAGTTCTCTCACTACCAGTCGGCAACCTGAGAACATAGACAACAGAAGAACTCAAATCCATTTCACAAGGTCTTGCTGGAGCCTCACCTGCCAAAGGCAGCGAAGGAAGATGCTCAGGAGTCAAGAGGCAGGATGTTCTGATAAGCCCCTTTTGGGAAAGATGCCTACAAGTACACCCTTCTTGAAATGATTTACTTAGTTAGAAAAAACTATCACATTCTCTTTACCTGCTGACCCACTAGGATTCTGCAGTTTGGGGAGCTGAGTGGATGCCTATTGTCTGTGAACTCTGTGAGTTCAAGTTCATGAATTAGCCTTCCTTCTTGGCTCTAAAATCTTTAACACTGATAGATGAAAAGTGCACAGGAGATGTGTGTGTGTGTGTGTGTATGTGTGTGTGTGTGTGTATTCATGTATGTGTATAATTTTTCTCCCAGTCTCCTCATCAGTGGCCTCTTACCCCAAGACCGTGCACACGATTTTGTAAAATCTCCCAGCAAGGACCTGGAGGACTTCCTTTCCCACAAATGTTGTGAAATTCACCTGAAAGCTTATTGATTGTTTATGTCCTGGCAGTCTTTGAGCAGAGCCTCCTGGGGCCATCTCTCCACAGGAAAACTGACAGCTCCAACCAGCTCCAGGTCCAGCCCTGCAATGTCTGAATCACTAGGATGCCATCAGCTCAGGATTTTTTTTTTTTTTTTTATAATTCAGACAATCTGGATGGACGTTTCCTGACTCACAGAAAAGAGAGTTTCCTACAAAAAAAGAGAGCGAGAGAGAGAGTTTCTGAAAAGGATAATGCAAAGCAGACGTCTAGGGCTGAGGACAAATTGTCTTCAAGCTCCTCACTGACAGTCAATGGAGGGTTAATTGCGAATTATTTTTATCAGGTAATTGAAGTGAATCCTGAGTAATTCATCCTACCTTGGAGATCAAATATGGGGCAAATAATTTTACATATATATATATATATATATATATATATATATATATACATACATACATGCTTTCAATCCATCCAGACATGGGCTCAAATTCCAGCTAAGCAACTCTGGAGTTTAGGTTACCATGTACAGGCTACTTCATGTCTCTGAAACCTAACTCTGACATATGGAAAAGTTTGCAGGGCTGACAAAGTCCTGGAAATCATACAGGTAAAAGGATAGTTTACAAGCCCAAGCTGGGAAGGATGTTTCAATTCACAAGATGTTAACACTTACACCATGAAAAAGATGGGGCGGGGATGCATGCTTGAATAGATTTTGGATAAATGAAGCTAAATGAAATTAAGGGAGTTTACTCGCATTTTTTTTTAAATTTTCAGACATACTTGGAGCATTTAATCGCAGGCTTCATGTTGTGAATCTCCATCAAGTGGGTGTGTTATACAGTTGCCCCAGATTTCTTATGAGAAACGTTTCTCTACTTTATTTTGTGTGTATGAGTGTTTTTTCTGTGTGTGTGTGTGTCTGTATACCACATGCATGCACTGCCCTCGGAGGCCAGACACGGTACCAGATGTCCTAGAACAGAAGTTAAGGATGGTTGTGAGCCACCACATGGGTGCTGGGAATTGAACTTGGGTCCTTTGTGAAAGCATTAGGTGCTCTTAACCTCTGAGCCTTCTCTCCAGCTACATAAGAAACATTTTCCTCCTATAGATC
>JADRCD010231496.1:0-10043 GCA_019843815.1 Montemys delectorum
TATATATATATATAATTTTGTATATATTCATACACAAACTATACCATATATTATATATAAAGATATGGTAAAGTTTATCTTTGACATTTGTGTGATAATTACAAGAATGTACACTGCCTGTAATTTATAGCTTTTACAAATTTCTTCAGTATGTTTAGTTTATTATACATTATATACTAAGAGCTCTTAAAGTTCTCATAAAGTACAAGTATCTTAGATACATATTTTAAATAAAAAATAGAATAAAGTTGCTTAGCTCATAAATACTACTGAGTCAAGTGACCCATAGCTATTTTAACAACAAATGAAAATCATATAACATTTATATGTTGAATTGTCTTAGTTGTATGTACCACATTTAGGTGCATACGTTTGGTAGAATTTTACGATTCTTTTTATAAGTCAACAATACATCATGTATTTTATGAAACTAGCAAAATCAGTTCAACATAAAATGAATTTAGGCGATCTAAAAATATTAAAACCCAAGAATGATATTATTCAGTATTTTTTCTTAGAAAAATAAAGGGCTTGTAGCTGGTAAGAGATATGAATCTGTGTAATGAACACTTAGAAAGCAATATCTGAAACAAAAATAGAACAGTATGAATTTAACAAATCATAAAACATGTTACAGCCTATAGGAAAATTAAATCTAATAATGAGCCACTTGAAGAGATAACACTTCCAGAAAGTCAGCTGTACTTGGCTCTCGTGCTCGACATTTTAAATATTTTACATGGTTAAGAATATCTTCGGTGTGCTAATGTAGAATAATTTTACTTTTCACCAGACACCACTTCTAAAGCTCTGAATAACATAGGCTGCAGCCGTAAGTCATTCTTGATTGATGTTTATACCCTATGAATAAGATCTTCCCCACTTCTCCACAGTTTTTCTGCTCTCATATACCTCGTACTTTGTGCAGCTTTACTTCAAACATCAGTCTAATCTACCATCATCTTTCACCAGGATTAAGCAAAAGCCTCGTATTTGATTTGCTCCACTTCAATCATCCACTCTACTTCCAGTCCAGCCTGCAGTGTGCAACCTCAATTAACTTTAACATTTAACACAGAGTCCTACTCCTCTGCCACATAGCATATTTCAGAACTTATCATACAGAAACACACGTGTAGTTTTGTCTTTCCTAGAATGTCAGATTTTACACTATGATATGGGTAAATATTTTTCACTGATTCTTTCTTGTCAGCTTCATGTGTTAAAATCTATCTCTTTTATTTGTTGACAGCCCTGGATTTTAAAACTGAATAATATCCCATTAAAGAACATTCCATTGTCTTTCCACTTACTTATTGAGGAGTATTTAGATAGTTCTGATTTTTAAAAATTACTATTGATGATGCTATGCATTTCTACGTAAAGAGTTTTCTGTGGAAATGATCTTTCCAAACAGGAGGTCTATATAGAGGAGGCATTTCTGAATGGCATGACAACACTGAGCTCATTTCCCTGTGCCGAATTGTAATGGATGTACTTCTTGGTTCTATGATTTGCCACTTAGTTCTTTTCTGTCTCAGTGGTGATTCTTTATTTGATGACTTTGATGAATAATTTATACAGGACTTTCTTAATTCTTAAGGGTATATTAATAGTGCTTATTTTTAAACTAGTATTTTAAAATTATATCAACATTTTTAAAGATTATGATTATACTATTTCTTACTTCCCTTTCTTCTCTTCAGGCCCTTCTTACTCTCTTTCAAACTCATTGTCTCTAATTTTCATTAATTGTTATTACATACATACACGTATATACATAGATATTCCTTTCTCAATCTATATAATATTATTTGTATACTTATATATGTTTTCAGGGTGATCATTTGCTGTTGGATAACCAGTTGGTGTGCTCTTCCCTGGGGAAGACCTGTTCTTGTATCCTCAGCTCTTCTCAGTTGTCTGTAGTTCTTTGGACAGAGATTTCTCCTGTCCACTTAAACATGTCTATTGATGTCAGAGGCTAAATCCATAACATCTTAGTAACATATTTTCATAATTTTAAATTATATGTCTATATGTGTTTCTGTGTTCAGTTATGTGTACATGAGTGAAGGGTCTCTTATTTTCCTTTTTTTTATTAGATATTTTCTTTATTTATATTTCAAATGTTATTCCCTTTCCTGGTTTACCCTCTGAAAACTCCCTATACCCTCTCCCCATTCCCTGTTCAACAACCCACCCACTCCCCTGTCCTCGTCCTGGCATTCCCCTACACTGGGGAATAGAGCCTTCACAGGACCAAAGGCCTCTCCTCCCATTGATGACCAAATAGGCCATCCTCTACTATATATGTAGCTGGAGTCATGAGTCCCACCATGTGTACTCTTTGGTTGGTGGTTTAGTCCCTGGAAGCTCTGGGGGTACTGGTTAGTTCATATTGTTGTTCCTCCTACAGGGCTGCAAACCCTTCAGTGCCTTGGGTTCTTTCTCTAGGTCTTCCATTGGAGACCCTGTGCTCAGTCCAATGGTTGGTTTCGAGCATTCACCTCTGTATTTGTCAGGGACTGGTAGAGCCTCTCAGGAGATAGCTATAACAAGCTTCTATCAGCAAGCACTTGTTGGCATCCACAATAGTGTCTGGATTTGGTGACTGTATATGGCATGGATCCCCAGGTGGGGCAGTCTCTGAGTGATATTCCTTCAGTCTGTGTGTCTTAGTCAGGGTTTCTATTCTTGTACAAACATTATGACCAAGAAGCAAGTTGGGGAGGAAAGGGTTTATTCAGCTTACACTTCCACATGGCTGTTGATCATCAAGGAAGTCAGGACTGGAAATCAAGCAGGTCAGGAAGCAGGAGCTGATGCAGAGACCATGGAGTGATGTTCCTTACTGGCTTGCTCAGCCTGCTCTCTTATAGAACCCAAGACTTCCAGACCAGGGAAGGCACTACCCCTTTGATCACTAATTGAGAAAATGCCCCACAGCTGGCTCATGGAGGCACTTTCCCAACTGAATGTCCTTTCTCTGTGATAATTCCAGCTTGTGTCAAGTTGACACACAAAACCAGCCAGTACCATTGACCCTTTGTCAACTTGACACACAAATATATCACTATTAAGCCTTGACCCTTACTTTCTTATTCATCCCCAAGATCTAAAGTCTCACAGTCTTTACATATTAAAAGTTCAATCAATTTAAAATGTCCAATATCTTTTAAAAGTCATAGTCTCTTAACTGTAGGCTCCACTAAAATACATTCTTCCTTCAAGAGGGAAAAATGTCAGGGCACAGTCACACAAAAGCAAAAATCAATGTCTGGGATCCAACTCACAATCTTTTGGGCACCTCTTCATCTCTGCCCTTTGTAACACACATCTTGCCTTCTGGGCTCCAGATGCCTGTACTCCACTGTTGCTGCTGTCCTTGGTGGTCATTGCATGGTAGTAGCATTCCCAAAACACTGCTGTAACTAGGCTTTACCAATAGCTTCTCATAGACTGTCTTCATGGTGCCAAGCCTCAATTCCTTTGCATGACACCTTCAGTCCTGGGCCATCAAATGCAAACTGAGGCTACACCTTCACCAATGGCCTTCCATGGCCTCTCACTGTGCTGAGCCTCAGCTGCTCTTCATGACCCCTTCGTGCTATCAAAACCAGTACCACCTGGGTGACTCTTACACATTACCAAGTCCTGCTGCAGCACAAGGTACAACCTTGTCTATCTCTGCAACACAGCCTCTTTGTCCTCTCAGAAAACACTTCACAGAAGATGTCACCTCAATGATGCTGGTCTCTTCTTAATCACCGCTAATTTCTTAGCTCCAGCTATCCAGCATCAATAGTCCCAGTAATGCAAAGTTTTCACTTTAGTAGTTCTGGTATCTTGTTAATCACAGCTGATACTTCAGCCCCAGCTAACCAGAACCACAGAATCTTCACAATCAAAACAACATGGCCCTGATAAGAGTCTTTAATTTGCCCTCTGAAATTTCAAAAGCCAGGCCTCCATCTCTGCCCTGTTCTCAACATGATCTTCCAAGCTCCTACAGAATATCCCACAGAGTTCTTAACAACCAGTGGCTCTTCTAGCTCAAAGTTCCAAAGTCCTTCCACAGTCCTCCCCAAAACATGGTCAGGTTGTCACAGGAATACCCCACTTCTGGTACCAATTTGTCTTAGTCAGGGTTTCTATTCCTGCACAAACATCATGACCAAGAAGCAAGTTGGGGAAGAAAGGGTTTATTTAGCTTACTTCCACATGGCTGTTGATCACTAAGGAAGTCAGGACTGGAAATCAGGCAGGTTAGGAAGCAGGAGCTGATGCAGAGGCCATGGAGGGATGTTCCTTACTAGCTTGCTCAGCCTGCTCTCTTATAGAACCCAAGACTTCCAGCCCAGGGATGGCACCACCCCTTTGATCACTAATTGAGAAAATGCCCTACAGCTGGCTCATGGAGGCACTTTCCCAACTGAATGTCCTTTCTCTGTGATAACTCCAGTTTGTGTCAAGTTGACACACAAAACTAGCTAGTACACTCTGCTGCATACTTTGTCTCTGTAACTCCTTCCAAGGGTATTTTGTTCCCCCTTCTAAGAAGAACCGATGTATCCACATTTTGGTCTTCCTTCTTCTTGAGATTCATATGGTTTGTGAATGATATCTTGGGTATTCCGAGCTTCTGGGCTAATATCCACTTATCAGTGAGTATATGCCATATGTGTTCTTTTGTGATTGAGTTACCTCATGCAGGATGATATTTTCTAGTTCCAACCATTTGCCTATGAATTTCATGAATTCATTGTTTTTAATACCTGAGTAGTACTCCATTGTGTAAATAAAGAATTCTCAACTGAGGAATACCAAATGCATGAGAAGAACCTAAAGAAATGTTCAACATCCTTAGTCATCAGGGAAATGCAAATCAAAACAATCCTGAGATTCCACTTCATACCAGTAAGAATGGCTAAAACATCATGTGACAGCAGATGCTGGCAAGGATGTGGAGAAAGGAAGACTCCTTCATTGTTGGTGGGATTGCAAGCTAGTACAACCACTCTGGAAATCAGTTTGGTGGTTCCTCAGAAAACTGGACATAATACTGCCTGAGGACCCAGCTATACCACTTCTGTGCATATACCCAGAAGATGCTCCAACATGTAATAAGGACACACGCTCCACTATGTTCAAAGCAACATTATTTATAATAGCCAGAAGGTAGAAATAACCCAGATGTCCCGAATCAGAGGAATGGATACAGAAAATGAGTGAAGGTTCTTGTGTTCCAAAGCATGTGCAAAGTTGCCCTGAAGGTGGAATTTGAGGAAGTTGTGAAGTGCCCTACGTAGGTGCTGAGAAATGAGTTCAAGTCTTCTATAAGTGGAGGGAAGCCCCTTATCAGTGAGCCAACTCTCTAGTCCCAATTCTAGTCCCTGTTTTGATTTTAAAGCTTGAGTCTTCTAATTTCAGTTCGAGCTTCCAAACCACTGCACACTTATTGGTTCTCTGTGTGCATATGTCATCCATAGCTATTATCCACTTTATTCATTTTTTTCAAAATGTATGTTGTTTTAATACAACCAGTGAGAACTGCTTACTTGTTACTTTTCTTACATAGTGGCTATTTGATTGTTGTTTGAATACTTTGTTTTTATATGTTGAGCAAATGAGTGTTGTCTCTATAAAGATTATTTCTTACAAAATATGGATCACTTTTCTCAATTTGTTTGTTTTTTCTATATCATTAAAATTAGGGTTACATAAGTTTTGCATCTACACCATACTAAGTCACTGATTGGTAAAACATTATGGTCAAGATAGAAGATATTTATAAAGTTCCCTAACTAAGGGCTGTGCATATGTGTGTGTGTGTGTGTGTGTGTGTGTGTGTGTGTGTCTGTGTGTGTCTGTGTGTGTGTCTCTCTCTGTTTATGTGTGTTGTGAGTTTCATTTTTTAACTAACCTGCATTAAGCTTCAGAAACGTTTTTGCCTCATTCCTCATAAGTTCATGATCCCGCATAATTCAGTATTGCCTTCTCAAAATTTAGTGTTGGCAATACTTTTCTGACAGCCCTTGTCTTTCCTCCCACTGCACTACTTCTCTTCATTCTACTTTCTGCTGCTCTGACTTGCTTGCTGCTATTCATATCATAGAGTTTTGGGTGATATTATGGTGAAAATATCTTTACCAAAATAATGAAACTTAATCCTGAGGTACCAAGATATGTGACAATTAACGGTTAATTCCTGAGGGGCTTGCATTGAAAAACATTAATGAACTAATATATTATAAATTAATTATTAATGTATTAATAGTAGGTCATCATATAATTGATCATTACAGTCATTATTTCATTCACTGCTTTTGCCATGTGATCCTCTGTGCCATTTAGAATCATCGCCTTCACAGAATATCCACACAGGCAAGAATCCCTTACTAGTCACAGTCCTTAGACCTTGGCTTCCCAGCCTCCAGAAGTGCAAATTACATAAATTCTAAATTCTACAAATTATATAGATTCTGATTTTCCATTTTACCAACAGACATGAGACTAAAACAAACACCTTTCAACATTTTCTTCAGTTAAAAATTCATTGTTTTGAGGTTCTGGCACACAAGATTCTTCCAGCATCGTTTCAGGTAAATCAATTGGTGATGGTAGGTATCCACAGATGGAACTATTAATTTTTTATTTCTTTTTTTTTTTGATATTTATTGACTTTCATTTTTATTTCTTTTTTTAAAAAAAAAATTAGGTATTTTCTTTATTTACATGTACATTTTCCCTTTCCCAGGTTCCCCTCCAAAACAAACAAACAAACAAACAAAAGCAAGAACAAACCCCTTTTGCCTCCCCCCTCCCCATGCCTGCCACCCCACCCTCTCCCACTTATTGGCCCTGGCATTCCCCTACACTGGGGCACAAAACCTTCACAAGGCCGAGGTCCTTTACTCCTATTGATGATCAAATTTGCAATCCTCTACTATACACATGCTGCCAGAACATTCAGTCCCACCCTGTATAGTCCTTGATTGGTGGTTGGGTCCCTGGGAGCTCTGAGGGTACTAGTTAGTAATTGTTGTTTGTCCTAAGGGGCTGCAAACCCTTCAGCTCCATAGAACCTTTCTCTAACTCCTTCATTGGGGACCGTGTACTCAGTTCAGTGAATGACTGTGAGCCTCTACATCTGTATTAGTCAGGTATTGTCAGAGCCTCTTAGGAGATAGCTATATGTTTGTCCTTCCTTCAGTCTCTGCTCCATAGTTAATCTCTGCCACTCCTTCTGTGGGTGTTTGATTACCCTTTTTAAGAAGGAATGAAATGTCCACCTTTTAGTCTTCCTTCTTCTTAAGTTTCTTGTGGTTTGTGGGTCGTTCTTCCTGTATTCCAAACTTCTGGGCTAATAACCACTTATCAAAGAATGCATACCATGTGTGATCTTTTGTGATTGGGTTACCTCACTCAGGATGATACTCTCCAGATCCATCCATTTCCCTAAGAATTTCATAAATTCATTGTTTTTAATAGCTGAGTAGTACTCCATTGTGTAGATGTACCACACTTTCTGTATCCATTCCTCTGTTGAGGGACATCTGGGTTGTTTCCAGTTTCTGGCTATTATAAATAAGGCTGCTATGAACATGGTGGAGCATGTGTCCTTATTACATGATGGAGCATCTTGTGGGTAAATTTTTTATTTCTACTACTCCTTTTTCACTTGCTCCACAAAAATTAATCCCAATTGACAGGACATGAGATTTCACTGTAGACATCTGTTTACAGTAAAACATAGGTGCACCAAGTTGGGGATTTTGTTACTACAGTCTTCATCTATTGCCTTTCACAACATCAAAACCATGCTTTTGGAAGGGCTTAGGTACTCTTGGCCTTATCTGCTAGTAGTGAGGAATAAGACTGTCCGGTATCTTCAGAGCTTTTTCCAGCCACCTTGAATAAAAAATCTGAAATATGCAGCATGATCTGTTCCCATCTTATTCTTCCTCTGCTCCATGCATGAGTACTCTGCCTTGCAGAGCTGGTGAGGAAGTGTTGGCTGTAATGCCAGAAATGCCATAGATGTTCCTCTCACTAATATTCTATTCATATAAAATTATGTTTCAAATTAATTAAGAGTTCATGAGTTATTTGATTCCTTGGTATATATTCAAATGTAAGTAAAAATAATAAATCTTTTGATTCAAAGCAGAATTTTGAATGGAATTATTTAAGGAAAACTAGTGTATGTAATGCAATGGAGGATTATTATTACCATGTCATCTACAAACTTTGAAGAACTTTTTATGCATACACTCAACAACAATTCAAACAAGATAAGTTATAAAGTGAAATTAATATTGTCTTTTCCTGAAAATTCAGATGCAGAGAGCATTTTCATCTAGTTTCTCCAGGAATAACAGAAATCCTTTGGATGTCCAGCTCACTGAGAAATATTCAACTGGCAAAGCACATTTTAGAGATTTTCTGTAGAATGTATGCTGTCCATAACATGGCCCTGGAGGTAGACTGATAACATGAATAGCTGATTTACCATTTGCTGTTGTTTAATTCTATCATTAAAATTCATCCCATGACTACTATCAAATTGCTTTTTGGTTAATAAGGAAACACAGTAAGATGTAGATTAATTTCAGGGTACTTGAAAATCCTTCCAGCTCTACATGTATTTGTGGAGAATTAACTAAGTGGCATTCTTAATTTGTATGACAATATTAAAATTCAGTTATCACAGGTCTTCTAAAAAAAATTTAGAGGAGGAAATCAGTTATCCAACATCACAAGCTAACAAACATTCAATTCAAGATTTGAACACAGTAGCATCTATTGATATGTATGATACTTTAACAATACATATAGCACAGTAGACCTCTTACTAATCAAATGTGGCTTCACTAGATTCCAGTACAATGGTTATTGCACAATACACTGGTAGTCTTCCATTACTAAGTCATAGGGATTATTCAGCCATTCAAAAAAAAAATCTAGTATACCTGTCATTGGACTGTTTAAAAATTTCTGTGTGAATAGATATAATCACCACAAGATAAAGAGCTATTAAAACACTGATGTGAAAGTTGGAAGTGTTTCTTAGTGTTTAATATGGTTTTATTAATAATAGTTGACATTTGCATAGTTTTTCCACCTATGATTTTTGCTTATGTGTTCTTTTATCTTTTAAATCTTTTTTTAAATTTTTATTGCATTATGATGAGAAAAGTTACATGATTTCAACTTATCTGAATTTGTTAATGTTTAAAAACATATTTTAAGGAAATAGAATTAAATCACATTCTTGTTTACCTTTTGTACCCCAACTCCTCCATAGACCCCCCTTCAAAACCTACAATATCTTTTTTGTCATATTCCTTAAAATTTATAAAATATTATAACAATACAAATAAGTATTATAAAAGTTGTTTGATATAAAACAACAATTAATTTAACAGTCTTATGTAGATGCTCGTCTACAGCAATAGTGAAGATACATTTTTGTTAACATAAATTTTAAATAACTCCAAACATATTAACTGTATACTTCAAAATAATACATCACTACTGGTATTTTTCCCAAATGAACATAAATATATAAAGTCTTTTTGTTTGTTTTGTATTTAGTAGAGTTTAAAATCTTGGCTCTTACTGTGGTACAAGCCCAAAATAAGAACAATTTTTAGACATTGGATTTCATTGTAATAAGGCTATACTTCAATGACCCTCACATCACCAAAGGATTTTACCTCCATCGTAGCTAAGCTGAGAGTTGATAGTTCTGCTGTACCAAGAAATGAATTGTAGGCTCGATTTTTGGATACAGACTTCCTGCTATGGTCAAAGCTATTTGACTTGAGTGAGTGACTTTATTCTCAGCCCACAGAGAACAGGTTACATTCACTTAAGAAATAGTGAAGATATTAGGATGGTCTATCCATAAAGTCATTCACCACCTGATTCAATGAACAATAGTTCTGCTTGGAGGGTGGCACAGACATTGGGTTAGGGTAAGAATTTCGTTCATTATCTGTGATAATTTGGAAAAGCATTCATCTCAGAGAAAGAGT